>JAFBJS010002299.1:26054-36805 GCA_016785265.1 Paraplagusia blochii | reverse complement strand
GTTTCAGCACCAAGTAGGTTTTACAGCAAAATGTTAACATAGGCATCCAAGCTGCGCAAGCTCACAAAACATAGTGTACCTTCGATAAGTTGGTTTTGAGGACCAACACATGAGGCATTAATTCTTCCATCTGTTGACTTTGTATTTGGTTAGCAAAATCCCTAATAATAATAAGTAACTTGTGTTTAGTGGAATTTTTTTAAATGAGCTGTTGATGGACTTGTGAGTCTGTGTACTTGCCATACTGCCTGACGTCCACACAGATGGAGTCAGGAGAGGTAATGTTGGCATCCGGAGACTTCATGGCAGCGCAGGTGTTCCACATGTTGAAGAAGAGGAAGACAGGGATGGCTGTGAAGCCAAAGATGGCGATGAAGGCCAGGATGAGGATGTAGGTCAAGAACATGAACTGCATAGAAGAGAAAAAACAGATTTAGGCTCCAAAGAATGTCACATTATAACTCCCCATACCCGCTAATACTTACACATATTTTAAAGCAATGTTTTAGCTGAGGTTAATGGACATCTGCAGTAATTAGTGTAATTAGGTTGGAAAGTCCAAAGTATGTCAGGGAGGTCCGCAGGGCTCAACAGCTATTTTGCCCCAATGTAAATGCATGGGATTTGCATCTTGTCATTTTGCTGTGCAGTGATTGGATAATGTATAAAAATCCAACGTTTTTGATGTCAAATCAACATCAAGCATAACAGACACAATGATAACCTCTGTATTATAAAAATAAATCAATTTAAATTGGTTAAAGGTCTGTGACCTATTAGATCCAAGCGTAATTCTGGGTAATGATAAGTGTGTGTGGTAATAATGCAGTAAAAACTGTCCCATGGCCACTAAACAGTTTCCAGTTCAAGTGACTCACACACACACGGACAGAGGCTCCACATTGACCGATGCGGCCCACAAAAATTGTTTGCATAAAGACATATATAGAGTTTAAATGTCTATGCAGGTTGTGCCACTTGGAGTGTGTGAACTCTGATGAGACTCCAGTTTTGACCTATTACCTGTGACATTGAGCAGGTAGTGAGAAATGACCTATACTATTGTCAGTGACATGTCAGACAGAGCAGATGAAATTTGTGCTTCTAACCCAAAAAGGATTGGAGATCACTTGTTATTTTTTGTCAAGGCTGGACAAGAGACATGCAATTTTCAAACTTTATAGAGAGACCATTAAATACACTGGAAATATGGCAAAGTGATGAGGGTGAAAAGGAGGGTTGAGTCGATTTTTCTCTGATGACGGTGAGAAAAATGTTTTGTGATGGACATAAGTATTTGTTTCCCAGTGTTTAGTGTATTTACATATTTTTTATACTTTAAAAACTTGTAAAGTGTTGGATCTTGGACGGTAGCTGGTGTAAACACCTACAAAGGCAGTGATGCAGCGTCCACAGGCAGTGGTCTTGAAATCACTCTGCAGTTCCTTCTTGATAGCGCTGGTGGTGTAGAATCCCTCAGCCAGTAGGATGATGGCGTAGACGAAAAAGAAGGAGGCAATGCCATAGATGATGTACTGAAAGATCTGGATGCTAAACACAGAACACAAAGCTGTCAAAAACGGTGTCTACTAAAAACTCCCAACCCTTGAACCCCAACTGTGGACTTACACCATCGTGAGGGTGGCGTGGTCAGGTGCGTTGGTGGAGAAGTGCTTCTCCAGCATAGTCAAGGTGCCAGAGAGAGCAACGTGTCCACAGCCACAAAACAGAGCCACACCTGAGAAACAGAGGATAGTGGCCACCAGAGAGGCATAGGGCACCCCGCCCAGACACTTGATGCAGCACTCGAAGCATCCTGCAGGGGGAGACAGATATGTTTGGTTTTAGCTCTATCCAAAAAGTATAACAATGGAAGCCAGCTAAAATTCTTCAAATGTTCAATCATATTGAATAAGCAATGACCTCACAGTTTCCCAATGTTTTACCCAATGACATGAATTGGTTTGAAATCCCAAAGCTATACTTGGTCTTTGACAGTTGTTTGTCTATAGGACCTTCAACAGAAGTGTTCCATTAAAACAAGATTAAAAGAGAGACCATTATAAATGGTGCATATTATGTGCATCCTTTAAATAGAATGCACATAATATGGTTTTTGTAAGGTTAGGAGTAAAAGTATTACTATGTCAGTACATGCTGACACAGTTTAATGTGCTCCATTTTCAACAATGGAAGGAGATGTTATGTAGGTCTTAGTACTGGCAAGGACAACAAGCAGGAAAGCACTTATATTTAGGTTTATTTTTCTCTAATAAATCAGACAAAGTATTAGGAAAAACCAAGGATACAGCCAATATATATAAATAATACCTTGACCAATGGCACATTCAATCAAACAAACATGTTATCGCAGCTAGCTGAATGTACACTAAGCAGGGCTTTTACACCAAGAGCAGATTCTAGTAGAAGAAAATATTATCACACTTAAATTGTGAAGGTTATACTATATACAGTATGTGTTGCAATAAAAAAATAATGTTGATTAGATAGGGTGAAATTGTGAAAGATTAATTTGTTGCCTCAAACGCCATCATCCCTCTGTGGATGCTAAGTTAAGAGAGTCTAATCATGGAGCCTCATTGGAGCTGTTTCAGGTCATGTCATGCCAGTTACATGTAACGCTGGTTCTTATGACATTGACGCCAGGTCAATAGACATAATACTTAAGCTTTTATGCCTGCTTTTTTAATTGAGCCTCATTTTACTCACTAGGCACTTTGTTTGGAATGTGATTGAACTGAAAGTACCTGCAGAGTTCACCTGCAGTGGTAAAAATGGGAACAATGTCAAATGTATCACTCGGCTGGTGTACCACAAATAAATCACACTGCACTGTACTGTGGGCGAGTGGTTAGCACACTGGAAGTTGTATGGGACGGTTGCTGTGTTCAGAGCATCTCAGGCGCAACCTGGCAGCTGTTGGATTAGAACCTAAAGCCTTGTGAACCCGTGTACGTGTAAGACATAGTGAAGCTAAAAGGTATTTATAGAAACTACATACTGCTTTACTGATGGGCAGTCACCACCTTCATGGCACAATCTTTGATACAGAGGTTTTAAAGAAAGAAGGAATTAAATTTAAGCATTTTTCTCATCTATCTGAATTGTTTATAATGGCTGCACAAGACAACTATAATATCCTTAGCATTGGCATTTCTATTTTAAATGATAAATGTTTTTTAATCCTTAAGATCCTTCATCTGTGATTTCATATTATATTTTTTGGTCAAGTTAAAGATTTCATGTTTTTGGAAGATCATAGCTCATTGGTATGTTAAGGGAACCATATTTGTTTGGTTTGTCAAACCTAGAAAATATCTTAAAAGTCATCTTAAAAGTTAGCCTCACACATACAAATAGCATAAACGTTTCCTGATCAATTTTGGTAAATCTAAATTTCCATCCCTGAAGCAGTTGCAGAGATATAAATGATATGCATCCTTTTTATTTTAGTCATGATTGAGAAGAAAGAAAAATAACACACTGTGTTGAGCACAAGAGATGCATTTTATATAACACCTGCTAAAAATAGCTCCATCAGCATAGCTGGAAGTTAGTGCATGTAAAAAAAAAGACAAAATGAATTCTCTTGTGCCACTTGGCTGTTTCCATGACAACCTGCATAACCGACAACGTTGACGCTCTTTTATTTTAATGTTCAATAAGTTGAATAATATTCTTAAAACGTGTCATGTCCACTTTAAACACACACAAGCAGCTCTTTAACCTTTGATTGATGGGTCCTAATAGACAGACAGAACATTATGAATCCCTTTGAGTTCCTTTTACTGTAATCTGAATTCCACACAGCTTTAAACACATGGACAAAAGTCATTTAGCTTCAGGTTACATCGATCTGAGAATGTCCTATCTATCAATCTAGCTGCATCAGAATACGTTGATGTCTGCAGGAAGTAGTCAAACACATACATGTGTATATACATTATTTGTGTACCGATACACATGTACATGCACATATACTTACATACACACACAAAAATTCTAATTGCAAATCAATTAAAACAAGTACAATCAGACTTTGGTATGTACATATTTGTACATCCGTATATATGTATGTACATATATACATATATGTGTGTGTCTGTGGTATATTTTGTGTGTATATATATATATATATATATATAAGATCTAAAGATGAGCTAATGAAGTTCGAGTCTCATTGTATAATAAAATATGCTAAATTATACATCTTGTCTCATCAGGTTAAGTCCAAGTGAGTCACCAAAAGAGGGCGCTGCTGAGTGCACACATTTGAAGAGCTTGCCAGTCTTCGCGCTGCACCTGGGTGCACACAAAAGCAATCATACAAGACCTGATTAAGTTCTATATCAGCTGCTACAGGATCTGAGTCAAAGAGCATGTGAGTACAAAACAACTCAACATCTAAAAGATGATGAGACCATTTCCAAAGAGTCGAAATAATTGAGCGTATACTGACAAAATAAACAAGCAAAAAGAAAATATCAAGTATAGAGCAAGAAAAAACAGGAATATGCGCGTTCAGAAATATCATCATGAATAATCCAGTCAGATGGTAAGCTTGTCAACGGGATATTTTTGATCTGGTGAATAAAATATAAGTGTAAGCCTTGAGCTCACCGCACACTTTCTTTTTGTATAGTGTGAACCAAGCGACGCAACCTACAGACATAAAGTCACTTTAAAGCAGCCGGAGATGCATGACCAGTATTTAAGGCTGATCATTTTTTGGTGTTGTTTGGTGTATCTGTCGTTCACCTCGTGCAGCTTCATGACTGATTTCATAGGATCCTCTCAGCACAGGAGGAGGCCCACATCCGGTCTGCTTGTGGTTGTAAGGGCTGTTTGTCAGGCTCTCTGCTAAATGGGAAACAGATGGACCTGAGTGGTCAACTCCAGCCAGCCATAATAGAAATCGATGGACTATTCATTAGAGTTGAATTTAGGTGACACACTGTGGCCCGGCCCATAGCTTTTGCTCTGAGTTTTATACCTCACTGCGTCTGGCTATCTCTCATCTTCTTTCTCCGCGCTGCTCGTCTTCCTCTCTGCACTCTCAATGAAATATGACTGCATGTCTGCACAATACTTACGGTGAGATTAAATTAATCGCAATAGACAATGTGTTAAGCTCATGTTACAAAACTACATCATAATTCAACTTGGCAACCTCAAGAACAGCAGCAAATCATCTGTCTATGGTCCGTGTATGGACCAGAGCTGCCTGAGTACTCTCAACTTTAACACTTGATCTCCCACAGCAGAAAGCAAATAGTCTGTATAATAAATGATTAACCAAGATAATTTTATAACTCAGATTTCATAGTTAACTACACACTATTACAAAAATTATTATGGTGAAATAGTCTCAATTTGGTGTAAGTGCAGCGATAATGGTGCTACACGAGTAATGTGAGCCAATGTCCCCAGTGCATAAATGCACTAAAATCTGGAGGAGACATTTTACAAGAGGACAGGAGGTACCTATCCACCCAATGTGGAGACAGCAGCAGCATTGGCATTAAATGCACAGAACAGAAAGGTTTCTAACCCGTTCAGGGACAGAGAGTCTTCATGAGCAGCATTTGTCAACAATGACCGTGACTTCACATGTAGGAGCTGCATCAAAGGCTACTGTTCACATACTATTTCAGGTCACACAAACCAACAAAAAAGACTGAAAAGATTGTCTCTGCAGCTAGAAGGATGATATGAAGACTTTATGTTAGTAACCAAGGCTGGGGAAGCCAACACAGTCTGCAAGGACTCCTTACAGCATAAACAAGTGTGAAAAGCACAGTGTTCTTTATTTCTTTCTCGAATCAATGATCTCCACAACTGTATTAAAGTTGGAGTGGGATTATCATTTATACAGGAGAGTATTCTACAAGCACCACATGGTAAGCTACATCATAAACCAGATTACGAGATGATTATGTTGCAGTATTTTGAAGTATTTCTAGGCTGGACATTTCTTTTTGGTCTGGTCACTGAATAAAAGGTTAGTGTCTCTGTGCATTACCATAAAACAACAATAAAACAGCAAGATTTTGTCATGAAGACACCAAGAGCACAGTCTGTAAGAGAGAAGACATTGCACCAGGGAATCGATGGAAACTCGGCCGAGAAACAAAGAATAGTAACGGGAAAAAAGAACTGAGACACGGTGAGGGAAAGGAGAAAAGAAGAGAAAGATGGAAGATGGCAAGAAAAAGAAAGAGAAGCTCCTGGCCCTAGGGCTGGCAAGTATCAGTTGCCATAGCAACGTGTTACCCACGACCCAGTTCAGCTGCAGTGTAGCACTTTACTGCTCTTCATGATCACACACTGATTATGAATGAGCAAACAGGCTGAAAAAATGCAAGGAATAGTTAAATAGTTTAGTGACATAGTTTTATCTTTTGATTGGTGGTTTGTCACTATTTGTGATTTTTTTTTTTTAAATAATTTCCTCATAATTGTTATATCCACACAATTATTTCATGTGTGAAGGACAGATACGATATTTTGGAAGTGACACAGCCAATTCTTTCTTGACAACAACCAATTCAATCTTCTTACAAAATATAAAATAATAAAAACTATAATATAATTTAATGTAATATAGAGTTTGTGTCCTAGTCACTTTGCTGAACGCTAGACTGAGCCCCTAGTGGCCTTAAGAGTGTGCTGCTGCTGTAGCAAAAGAATGCAAAACATTACAAATACATTTTTATTTATCAAAAGTGTATTTTTGCATCTGGTATAGTACTTAAGTATTTACTATAGTATACACATTTAAATCACAAAAAACTTTCACCAAAGAGAGTTCTTTAGTTCTAGTAGATAGCATAGTAGGATAACATGTTCAATCACATTTGCCTCACAAAATTTACATAAAAATTTTACAATTTATTTGCTGGTTCAATTGCAGCCCTTATTAGTCATTTGCTTCCTTTATTTTTAGCCTGGTTAAAAAGAAAACTGGGAAGTGTTGGGAACTGGCAACCCTTTGACTGCATCAACGACGTTCCTTGTGATGCCACTGACATCTTTTGACAGCCCTGTGATTACTATCAGTCAGCTAACACCCACAACTAGACATGAAGGGAAGAAACCTACTGAGTTGTCCTTTGTAATTTGGCAAATACGACAAGAGAAGCTACAAGATATTAGTTCAAGTAAGACTGTAATAGAACAAAATGATAATAAAATGTTTACTTGTGTTCTTCATCTCATCAAGTCTCAAAACAAATGAATCTCTAGTGTCTGGCATTAGGTTCCTTTAGATGATGCTGGTTTTCATCATTTTGTCATTTTAATGCATTTGTGTCAGATGTCAAAATAGTAAAGCTTCAGCCGCTGCCATCATACATCTTTTCCTTCAACTCCTCAGTGTCATTTTGAAAAGGTCTTTTGTGATTCTGACAGGCTTCTAAAAAACAAGTAAATCCCACTCTACAATATAAACTATATTATAATGAATGTGTTTCAGCCATTATTTAAGGGTTTATTAGGTAGGACATGTATAGATTTTTTTATAGTCCAGAGACAGAAACAAATTGGTGCAAAAAAAGCAGGTACTTAAGGAAAGTAACTTCTCTCTCTTACCTCTGTCCTAAAAACTTCTAGAACTTTTTACACAATTTCCAGATATCCAGATACTGCGACAAAGGTGTCACATGGACTGCAAAGTCCCAAACTTTTATTCATAATTAATGTGAGGGTATTTTTATACACTGACTGAGAATACAATGTGCTACCAGAAACTCAACCTTGAGCGCTGTTATTGTGATTTAAGTTTCAGCAAACATTATTTTTTTTTACCTAGCTTTTGTGTTAATGATTAACTGTTGTTTTTAATCATAATCATATATGCTGGGTCTGTTACAGTGATTTGCTTTATTAGATTTCTGCTAAGCGTCCATTTGGCTTCATAAGTGTGTGCATTAGCAGAATAGCGGTGGTGCTAATGAGGATAATCCACTGAACTGAAGCAGGGTTTTCTATATAACATATAGTATTTCTTCCCTACAACCCAGACTTAGCTATTAGACTCTTGGTAAAAATATAAAGGAAAATAAAGACACAAACAAATTCACTGATGGAACCAAACTGAATGTCCTTGTACAAACTAAACACGGAGGAAGAAAACCGACAGACCTTTAAGTTCTGTTAGAAACAAAATTGATTTAAAAAGAACAAGTGAGGAACCTAAGAAAAAGTAACTAAAACATGTATTTGTCTTGGTTTCCACTTCAAATTTCCAGAAAATAACAAGACAAATCGGAAAGAAACAGAACTGTATTATTTTAGCATTTATGTTTATTTAATGATAAGTATCAAATGTATGTAATGACAAGTGTAATTTAATATATAATCAGTTTGTCTCCGTTCACTGCTGTTTTATTTGTCACTATTTGCACAGAACTATAAAATGTTATTTCAGGAACTGTTATCTGAGATAACAGTAGAATCATGTTCCTCCTGATATTGTGACTCTAGCAGTGAATCTATGTGAATCTGCAATGACATCATTTTGTTACCGATCACCAGAGAAGCTGAGACCTGTCCCAGACACCAACAGGGAGATGGCAGGGAACATCCTGGACGAGGTGCCAGACCAGCAAAGGGCCAGAATACAGGTACAGCTATTCACACTCACATTCACACCTACAATTGGTTATTGCAATTATCCTAATCTCCAGTCTGTTGTTGGACTGGAGCAAAAACGTTTCACTCTGGTTTATTTCATTAACAAAATGTACTGTATGTGATTTAACTAAGGGGCGGATGTATATCATTTTTGTCCTGCTTTGTACGAGCTATGAAGTTGACCAAATTTGAGTAATTGAACTTATTTATTAATTTATATCTGGCTTCATATTCCAGCATTTGTTATGTTGTAAAACAACAAGCTATTTTTCATGAGTGCTGTTGTGAAATTGAACAGCAGATACATGTAATAAAAGTTGCTATGTTTGTTGTGGTAAAAATCAGATAAACCTCTGGTCCTATCGCTCATCAATGTCCATCTGAGTGTGATTGCTGTGTTCACCCGATCCATCACTCACTGAATGAGATTTGTTCAGTAACAGTGCAGAGCGGTGTATGATAAGAAGAAGAGCAGATTGGATGTCAGTGGGTGATGGAGACAGGCAAGTGGAGGTTGGCATGACTCAGGAACAAGACATGCAGTGCCAACCTGCCACTAGTTGAAATTCCTAAACCTCTTGAAGCAGTATGATGCATTCTGGGAGGTGTCTCGCCTCATAACTATTCCTTGACTACAATGTTTTCTTTTTAAAAAGCAAAAATAGGCCAATGTTTCTTGAATTAGGACACCCAGAGTAATGCAACAACATTCCAAAAGTGTGTAAATACAATAAATTTCTTTTTTGTATTCATTTGAACACATCTATTGGGGCAGTGGTGGCATAGTGGTGAAGGAATCAGACTGGGGTCCGAAGGGTTACAGGTTAGACTCCACCTGCCAGGTTACCACTGAGGTCCACTGTGCATGGCACCGTCACTGCTCCCTGGGAACTGTTCTCTTTGGTCATGGGTTAAATACAGAGGTCAAATTTCTTTGTGTGGCTCACAATGTCACAATGACAAGGAGTTTACTGTCCTTTCTTTCTCCCTATTGCTGAGAAGGTTTTTTTTAAAAGTTGTTATAGAATGAGTTGTCTTCTGGAACATAACCAGCCATATTCTTTGGGATGTAAATCTAGTTCTCTTTATACTTTACCCTTCACCTGAGCCTCTCAGAATCAGAATCAACATTCACTGAATATCTTTGTTTAAAAAAAAACCTAGAAAGAAATCGGACAAGATGCAAATTGATGATTCATGCTAGTCTGGAATTTCTTCCACCGTTGCTATTTCTTTATTCCTTAGTCTTCTGTTTCTCTTAATTTTACCCTGCTCCTGTGCGCTGTGCACACTCATTCAGGTATTACTACCTGCTGTAGTTAGCATTTAAATTGTTCATTCAGGCAATGCTGAATCTTTTATGTTGTCTTTACAGTCTATCAGGACATTAGAGTATGATTTCCGTTCCTGTAGAGACGTGTCTAAATCAGGTGAAAAAAAGACAGTGGTTGTTTGATGTTTTACAGGACATGTAGCCAAAATTTGAATGTGACCACAATGCAAATTTTGCAGAATGAAATGATTCCACACACAGGTGGAAATATTTTTTTTACAGAACAGCTACAGACACCCTCCCCTAACCAACACAGGTCAGTGACGCGCTAACAAACACAGCACACATGGATGCACAGGTCCAGATGGAGGCTGACAGCATGTTACGGCCAAATGGCTCTAAATGAGGAAAACATGAGGCATTCGCTGTGTGGCTACTTTCACTTGCTCACAGTATCTCACACTGCTCCAGGGTGAAGGGCGGAGGTGGGTGTGGGAGATAAGCAGGAGAATAAAAGGCCCTGTTCAGATTAACAGCTGCCTAATTCTCTACCAAACCCATATACTCTGGATCAGATTTATCATGTGTTTAACTACGATATTAAAGTCTGCTAACTGAAGCGCAACACAACGGTTACAATATTATTTATCGCCCAATTTATTAATTCACCCAATACTTGGCAGGGAAACAACACAGTCATCGTCTTCTCCTTTTGGCCTGTCCCTTTTTTCAGGGGTTTCCACAGCTAATCAACATCTCCCTCTGGATCATTCTTCTACCAATGTATCCACTGTCCCTCCTCTGAACATGTCCAAACCATCTC
>JAFBJS010002299.1:0-25628 GCA_016785265.1 Paraplagusia blochii | reverse complement strand
CCCTCTAATCACCTCATTCCTGGTCCTGTCCATCCTTGTCTCTCCTAAAGAGAATCTCAGCATCTTTAACTCCTCCACCTCCAGCTCTGTCTTCTGTCTTCTACAATCCTAATATGTCCATCCGATGTAGAATTCAATGTAATAATGTGGGCTCTTCCACTGACAAATGTATGTGCAGTAAATGCAAGAAAAAAAACATATTCACAGAAGGCATCACAAATTTAGTCATAAAAATAGCCAAAAAAACAATATTTCACATTGTTGTCAATTCAGCCATGTTTTTGTGCTTGGTACAGTAAAGTAATTTGATGCAATAGGTTATATATGAGTTTGTGAGTGGAGGTGGTTTGGATGTCAACACATGTTCACACATTCTCTATTTTGTAGTCATACGTAATACTTTGATCATTTGTTATGGGTCTTTTTAATCAAACAAAAGTTCATTTAAAGTTCAATTATACAGAATTTAATGTGATGTTTTGAGTTGGGGGGCTTGAATTATTATTGTTCTAAGTAGAAAATCTAAATAACTTAACAACAACAAAATTTCTTTGTGTAAAGAAGAATGATGTTAATGGCGTTCCTCTCAATACTAATCATTTTAGAACATGCTTAATTAACAAAAGAAAATCTTGGAATTTGATATAATCTTTGATATAATTTGATATTATCTCTTCCCAGAATGGTTATGTGTAGTTTGGTTTGTGCCTCAGAGACTGTGGCAGCAGCAGCTCTGCACTTTAAGGCAGAAAATTCACTAAACACCTGCTGCACCCAGAGACTATGATGTAATCTCCTTCAGGTTTGATCTACCATTGCAGCCAAGGTCTGAGCCAGAGATGTATTATATAAGATCCCCCCTCTAGCCCTCCACTCACACACACACACACACACACACACACACACACACACACACACACAAGAAAGAAAGACAAGTGTGTGTATGTGTGTGAGCAAGCCAACATTTAACGTGTAGAAGTTGACGGATCCACAATAACTGACGAGCACTCAGAGCCACTCAGATACTTTCATACCACTTCAGGGACAAACAAGGGTAAAAAACTAAAATGCAAAGCATGCTCTTTCCAAGCAAAGTGTCTCATAACAACACTGCATTCCAATGTAACTCAAATGATGTCGCTTATTCTAAGTCCCTTAAGCGTTGAGATCAGGGATGTGATGCATAGCTTTATTTTTATGGCTCTCTGAACACAGTATCTCAGGAAATGTAGCGTCTGATTCACTTTATTTAGCTTCCATACCTCTTAATGTTGTTTATCCTGGTTCCATAACAAGGCAGAGTAATAAGAGAGTAAATGCTGAAACACTGCCGAATGACACGCCAGCAGGGTAATCAAGAAAATGGACTGTTTACAGTAATTAATGAAATGACAGCTAATCATCAGAGCTGTTAGAAAATCACCTACAGTAGTGTACAAGAGTCTGTAGTCTCATGTTATGACCACTGGCCATTTGGGATATCACAGCCTAGTCCTTACGCCGTGATGAACAATTCATTTGTATTGATTTTTTTTTAATGGTAAACAATGCGTTATTGCATTCCTTGCTCCCAGAGTCATTTGAAAGATGAGAATTTTGACTGCAACTTTTAAATGCAATACTGAAAAGTTTAAGGCTTTGGCAAAATGCAAACATTAAAGGGTCTAATATAAGAACTGTATTTGGAAAAAGTTAAATAATTCACTGTATATAGCTGATTAGCAACAGTAGTTCAATTTTTACCTGTAGAATAGGTGTAGATTTTTTCATAATTAGTTACAGTATGCATTGATTAATGGATTGAAATGAGTGATGGTGTGTATCTAAGAAGTTGTCTTGATGAAGAAGCTATCCATGTGCTGTTCATCTATGGATAATGGAGCTAAAATGATTGCCAGCAGGTGGTGGTGTGGCTCTGCATTTAGTAGATTTATTTTTTAAATATTTACTTACTTTTTCGTCAATAACTGGAGTTGGCAGAGGTTAAAGATGCTGACACTCAGCCTAGGGCTGACTAGGTTGGACAGGATCAGGAATGAGGTGATTAGAGGGACAACACAGACAGGAAGTGTTGGATAAAAATACAGAGAAGACAGATTGAGATGGTTTGGACATGTTCAGAGGAGGGATAGTGGATACATAGGTAGAAGAATGATCCTAGAGATGGAGCTACCAGGTAGGAGACAAAGATTGATGTAGTGAGGAAGGACATGGAGGTTGTGACATCCAAAGGACAGGGGGAGAAGTTAACTTGCTGTTTCAACCCCTGAAAATGGGACAAGTCAAAGAAGAAGCCCAGAGGTATAATAAGGTTACCAAGACAAACACACTGTCATTACTAAATTACTAAATAATGCTTATCGAAAAAATGCCATTTACAAAAGGTGGTATTTGCTAAAATGTGGGACCCCCACCACACTGCTGGTGGGACCCCCACCACACTGCTGGTATAATATTGGCCTGTGTGTGCAGCAGTAGAGGATGATGTCATTTGTTTAGTTTAAAGAGCATCCCTGTTGAAAGACCTTGGTCTGTTCTGAATTGCGTTGTAACACAAACTCATCTGACCCAGATGCTGAGTGAGTTTTTTTTTGTCTCAGACTTATATATGGGGTAAGTAAGTTTATTGTTATTTTATATTGAATATAATACAAACTCCTGACCTCAAAACCAAGCAAAATAAAATGTCAAAATCAAATGGGCTTCATAGTACTGCAAAATATCATGTAGCATTTCAAAAAATCTGCCATTGGTCTCTTCTGAGTTTGACAGAACTCAGGCTCGACAGATATTGAACTACACTTCAAAAAATCTCAAATATAAGAAGCAGCAACTGGGTTTCCCCTGGACCGAGAAGGGGTTTCACAATGATGAGAATGAGGCTCACTGTGGAACCACTTTACAATCCTTTACTTTTGACCATGAGCAGATGAGAAAGTGGTGTTTAAGGAGCAATTTGCTGGACACATTACCAAAATTGACCATAACTGAGCATACTAATATCAACTGGGGTTGGACAGACGACGATCTTACTTAACCTTTTGTTGGCAAGCATGTGACCACACTCTGTGACAACTACACTACTGTCTCTGGTCTAAGCCCTACTGGTCTCACAAATTGTCCAGATCTGAGATTTGAGAAAACTCACCAAGTGTCATTTTCAAGCCACAGTATTTTTTCCCCTTCAAAATAAGGTTGTATATATTTATACTGGATTCATGCTTTGGGGCGTAAATGGGCTAATAAGCACCACCTGCAGCCACTGCGTACACATTACACAATAAAACACTACACAGACATAGAGACTCAACCTGGAGAGATGCAACACTAAGGAGGGGGGCGCTTTTTCCCGCTACCGCTGAAAACGTTTTACACGCCCCTGCCCACATTTACCACAGCCTGGTTGTAAAGCTGAGACTGTGAATGTGGGGCTGTGTCTTTCTCCCTCTCTGTGTGTGTTCCTAAGTGGTCCTTGTGGTTTCACGCCAACGCTATGTGGCGCAACAATCACCAATAATGATACAAGTGTCTTCTCCACACCTGAAACAATGGCGCGCAGGGAGCGCAGCGCTGCGCACACCCTCGCCATCATTCCCTCAATCTATCCGCTGTTAATGGCGCTGCGGTGTAAAAAACTAAAAACATGATGAAAACCACCGCGAGCACCTTACGGTGAAAAAAAAAATCAATCATTCACCCACATTTTCATCCACCCTGGCTTTTTCTCTTCACAAATCCCATACACGGGCGCAAAAGGCATAGAAAACGTCAAATTGCGCCGTTTTAAACCGATGTCTCCTGCGCTAAGGAGAGAAGATGGAGATGTATTTGTTGTCCCAATCTAACAGGTTAGACGCCAAAGATTGGGGCGAGCTGGCGCTATTGTGTCGGCACGGCCACCGTAAGTGGGTTAAACCGCTCACACAGGCGCAGACGCAAATGTCACCAACGAAAAACGCACATAATAGCAGCGAATCGGCCGCACATGGAGCGTACCTTTGCTCTCCTGCCCTTCGTCCTGAGTCTCCTCAGCGTTGGAATCCAATGCTGGCTTTGTCCCGTCCATTATTTCAGGGGAAATACAGTCTCCTTGTGTCGTTTGGACCAAACACTGTAATGACGGCGGAGGGCTATGTTCTAGTGGTGCTTGATGCTCTCTCTATCCCTCTCCCTCTCTCTCTCTCTCCCTCTCTCCCCCATCTCTCTCTCTCTCTCCTGTACACCCTCTTTCTCTCACACTGCTTAAAGATTAGCGCGGTCTTTAGCGGACATTTCTACATATTGGGTTGAGATGTTGTCGCCAAAAGTCAACTTTATTCATCGATTTCATGAAAATATCCCAAATCCATAAACTGATGAGATGCTCATAGTTGACAGAACACCAATCTATGGTACCTGGATCTTTGTCTTCAACACATTTGTCAGTATTTTTTTCTGTGAAGTTTTTTAGCAGAGGATAATAGATCTACTCTGACAAACTATGGCCCGGGGGTCAGATATGGCCTGATGGACCCGTCCAAATGAAGTTGTCCCAACTCTCAGCTTCCCAGTTTTTCTGTTCCAGGTTTACAGTAGAACCCCAGTTGTCGGATGTCACCCTTTCAGAAACCAACTGGGTGTTGAGCAACATTTCAAACTATAAATTGCCCTGGTTGTACCATAATTCAGTTGCCTAACAAACCAACAAAACCATATGGGCAGCAAATGATCACTAGGTGACTGAGTGAACCTGCTAAGAATGCTGTCTGATTTTGCTGTTTTTTGTTTTATGTCTTGTTCTATTTCTTTTTTTTTTTTTTTTTATTAAAAAAATCATTTTAGGACCTAAGAAGCTAGAAGGGAAAGTAGTGAGAATAGTTTCAGACCTGGCTTTTAAGTATGGCTTGGAAGTGTTGTTGATTTCCCTTGTCGATATACAGCTTCATTCTTAATTGTGTTGTTTTTTTATTGTTTTTGTTTGGATCTTATCATTGCCATTGGTTTTGTGTATGAAAATATACACAAAACATTCTTGTGGAAGTGAAAGATGGGGAGAATTGTACATACAGTACAATGCAAATTGTACTTGCATTGAGTGGAGTTATAATACATTTTTAATTAAAATACATCCTGTTGTTTTTGGCCCATTTGTGGTATTATATTAGTAAACTCATCTACCTTCACGTATTTCTACTTCTTGCATAATCATGTGCCAAAGTTCTCAACCTTGTGCAATATTCTGAAGCATGCAGCCATGTTTTAAATATGTGTTTTTTAATTTTCGGTGCCAGTTTTAAATGATTCATTCACATCCCTGTCATCCCACGCTGTAGTTTAGTAGAAAATGGCTATTATTGTATGCTGTTAATAAAGAAGAAGGTTAAGGACAAAATGTGAAGGGGATGTAAATATGCAAACTCATGGCTAACCATGCATGCAATAACACACACACACACACACACACACATAGACACGCATTTACACTGCATACAACCACTCACTCTCACCGCCCCCTCTCCATCTGGCTACTTCAGAGAGTCAGTGAGGGCAGGAGGAACAGAAAGTAAAAATACAATTTGGTTTGCTATAAGAGTGTGAGCGTGTAGTGAGAATGTGGGCGAGAAAACAAGAAGAAAGCTAGTTTAGCTTTCATGAAGATGGTTGGTTTATGGTGCAATGTGTGAAACAATGTTCTGTACTACTAAACGTGTCACATGCTGCCATTTTTGTCACCTATTAGTCTGATGATTGGCCTAACCTTCCAACATTTCGGTGCAAAACAGATTCTGGACCATATGTCATCATCCGAGGCTGCTGATTGGTTTAGGCTAGGACCCCTTAGGTTCAATGAGAAATCAGCCCAAGGTCATCCCAAATCAATATAAAGCATTAAAAGTGTGATGTTGAGTATTTATCTAGATGGTGGTGGGGGAGATTGGTTTCCTGGTGGTTCCGTAACTCACCCTATTTTTTTCTCCATAAACATGGCTTGAAACAATGGGAAGCCATCTGCCCTCAATCCTCTTAAACAAGGTTTTAATTCAGGCCCACGTGGCCTTGTTTTGGTCAAAGCTCTGTATGCAGGAAAAAAAAGGAAATCCCTCCTCAACACACAAATCCATTCGGCCGACCCTCCAGCCCCCACCCACAATGCTACACACTGCAGAGGACAGGAGTGACCTCCCCCACACTCGGTCCCCGCCCTCCACCAGCCACTCGTGTATGATGTTGTCTCGTCAGACAGCCAGCGCGGCCAACTTGACGGACATGACATTTAGTGAATCCATTCACCCCCGGGGGCAGAAATTGACACCCACTCCCACGCCATATGCCATTCAAACACAAGAGGGTCAGTGCACTGATTTGAAGGCCTTGCAGACATGAGCTGTGAAGAAACTCGATCCACCTCTTGACTGGGCCGTGATGGGATGAAAACGGACTCTCTAGGAACAAACCCCTTTTTCTTTCCACTCTTTCGATCCAAGTAGTTTTGGGTAGTTGACAAATCTACTCCTTAAAATAGCACAGTATTTTATGATGCAGTTTTAAATTTTTCTACGCATCTAGGCTTTTTAATGTCCAGCCAGCCTCTTCTTACTACGGTGATGGGTAAAATGCAGAGGAAAAATTTCTCCAAAAAATGGGATGAACAACAACATCCTTCCTTAATTGAAATCACTGATGACACAGACCAGAACATTTTTACGTTCTCTTCCATCATGCCATTTTAAAGAATGTATGTTGAGTTCATAACTTAACCACAGTTTACAGGTACAACCTGAGGAAACATGTTTTATATTCATTTCAATTGCTGTTTTTTCAATAACCTTGAACCATACAGTCTTAAGTCTGATGATTTTTTAAATATTTTTGAGATCAACACACAACTTTATCTCAAATTAAGTTTTCATACAAACCCCATACATCTGCTTTACCTCTGCTCCGGTATTTTCCTCTGTTTCTAGCCAGAATTCTGACCTGCCTAAAGAGACCCTGGTGGTGAAAGATTCCACCACCCCCCCCTCCCTGTGTGGAACATGTCATAGTACTAGAGTGATTTGCAAAGATGATACCACATGACACACCTTGTATTCAGGAGAGATAAGGTGGAAAACAATGGAGTCTAAAGAGGGTGTGGCCTGGAGCTGACACTGTGGTGTGATGATCATTTATAACTTGTAGAACTTTTTTGTCTATTTTGATAATACAAAGCAATATGTGCACCTGGGCTGGGTTGACCATGAGACAGACTACTTCAATTTAATTGCATTGAATGCATTAGTAACAGATAATATTGTTAAGTTTTGTTCTTCTAACAGCTGTTTCCCATCATCCTTCATCACAGCAAGTCTTCAGCTGCTTTTACACCAGCTGTATTGACACTGTCCTCTTTTCCAATATCAACAGACCTCCTCTGAGCTCTAGGTGTCTTCATATCTGACGTCTCCATCTTTGAGACGTCAGATATGACAGCAAATCATTTGCCACAGAAAATCAACGTTTTCCGACTCAGCTTGTTCTCTGTATCTTCTACTCTAACTCCAACTACCTCCATGTCCTCCATCACTGCATCCACCAATCTCCTCTTTGTCCTCCTACCTGGTAGCTCCATCGCTAGCATCCATGTGAATTCTTCATCCACAACTACAACATACTGTTAACGCAGAAGGTCCAGGGTTCAAACCCCAGAGAAACTACATTCTTAATGCTGCTTCACCTGTGGCAGCCCACATTTATTTTCACAACGTTTGTCACACCAACAACTCTGCTACTGTACATTTCACCTTGCCTCCATTTTTTCAACCACTGAGATTCTGCTATATCAGATCCAAAAGATTCAAACAATAGACCTGTTTGTTAGATTATTGACTTCTTATGAGCCTGAACACAAATGCTGTTGACAGGCAGGAAAAGTGTTTGTGTGTGTTCTCTGCTGGTGCTTAACACCAGGGAATCTGGTAGACGGTAATAATAGACATTTAATGAATATGTTGGCTCGGCTGAATTAAAAGCAATCAATCACGACCAGGGAGATTAAGTCATGTCAAAGAAAAAAAGGGCAAAACTATTATAAAGCCGTGTTGGCTTTCCTTGAGTTGGAGCTGTAGGTATAGTATAGGTCAAAATGGATATTTAATGAACTAAACATTAATTAATCAATACAGTATGTTATCACAGTGGAGCTTCAGCCCACGGTCAATGTTTCTGTCATTGGTGTGGAACTCAAGGGTTCTCCTCCTGGGCAAGGTTGAATCCCGATTAGGACAACTCTAGTGGGCGTGTACAGTGTGCAGTGTGATTTAGGTGGCAGTAGTGGAGACTGTTCCTGCAAACGAGTAACAGAGAAGCACCTCTTTGTGGAAAGGAAAAATGTCATCCTTAAAAAAGGACGGTTGTTCAGTCGACTGTCGTTGGCTAAGCCAATATCAGATGCCACTAAATTTTGCATAAAACACTAGACCTGTTAATATTTAATGGTACATTAGGCCAAACAACACAGCTTTAAACTGTTCACAGGATACAGGCTGGTCAAGACACTGTCATGGTCCCAGCAGGAAACCTTCTTACAAGGCTTTAAGCTTTGGTCAAATAACTAGGTTAAAGTTTCAGGATCTACCTACACTGAAAACATTATTTATTTAATGAAACATTTTAAATTAGTGGATATATTTATATCTGAGCTGATGAGCTACTGCTTGGTTGGTTTAATCAACTGATCTCAGTCATCAGACACCTGATTGGTCAATGTTGATGCCCATGAACGGTTGCCCATACAAGCAGTCTCAGAGACCATCATCCAAATCCCACTGCATTGTTCATGCACCATGCACCACCTCATGAACCGTCCTCCAGGTTGTCCACTACAGTTTGATTTGTGAGCGTTCATATGCATGTGAGAGAGAGTGTCTAGGACAGTGTTTTTCAACCATTTTTGAGCCAAGGCACCACAGCACACCACCAGCCAATTGTTTTTATTTGGAACTCCGTAGCCTATACCGACAATAAAAAAGTCATTCTGATCACAGTTTTTATGAACAGGAACCAAATAAAGGTTGAGAAACACTGGTCTAGATCACTAATCTTCTGATGGTTCCAATGATGATGACCCACTTTTGCTGCAGCTCCTCCTACCTCATCTTTAAAACAAGAATCATCAAAACCGCCTATGGCTCCTTCATCCCTCTGATGTGTCTGCCTCAGGCGTTAGAAAATAAATATTGAATACCTCATTTGAATTCATTGTTTAGAGTTTTTAATTGAAATTTTAAATCTTTAAGAATATTTTTGTCTCTCAATATACACATGGAAGACACATATCACTGTACAATTCAACAAATCTTTCAACCCCTGAAACACCATATGCAACACAGGGGGAATTAGAGCATAGTTGAGGGGGTCAAGCCATTAATAACCAATCTATCTATCAGTGCAGCTCTCTGTCCATCAGTCTGTCCACATGCAGAGGAACGTCACATTGTCTTGATTGAGTACATTGATGAGTACATTACTCATTATGGTTAGTGGTTCCTTACTATTATTCAGAGAATTTTCTGGGAAAAACTGGGAATTCTTGAATGTTACTATACTGCATTATTCATTTCGGAACTTTTTCTTAAATGTACAACTGTAACAAAACACGAGATTTGATTGGAGAGATCAGATTTTTGAGTCCAAGTTGATGCAGTACATATAATTCTGACATTTAATCCTATGTATGATCTCTTTTATTGATCTCAGAGTATAAAGTATCTGATCTTGGCTACAGTCTGGTTTTTGAGAGGGCAGGAAAGTTTGAGGACGAGGACAACATTGCAATTGTATTTGATGCCGAGATATGAATTATTAAGGAAAAGACACAAACGAGGTTCAGTTATGCACACACATACACACCTATAATATAAATAAAATGTAATATAAAGGTGATCATCTTCAGAACGGTTTGGTAGCTGAGAGTTTTTTTTCTATCTGTGGGTAATGGGGCCAATGGGCTTTTAGAGTAAGAACAGTAACTCAGGGCTTGGTGCTTCCTTCTGCTGTTTCAAACAAAAATTATACTGTATATTTTATACATGTGATCATGTCCAAAAACCATGGTTTATGAACAGCTGAGATGGGACATCATCCAAATGAATTTCACGTTTATCTTTGGTGCACAGTTTATGCCTGTGACACAGAGAAGATCTGGTAAAAAGCAAGGCAGCACTTCAGTTCTCATGCTTGTATTGTTTTTCAATATCGAGCTCACGTCAGTACGAAGGCTTAACCTTAACACACGCACAAACACACTCACTTGCACAAAACCTCATCTGATAATTTATCCGTCCAGCTGTTAATCCCACTGGCCCAGATCTGGTCCACAGTCTGGTTCACTCCAAACCCCAAACATCCACCCACTCCTGCATGGCCTCGCTGCTCTGCACCATGTGACTGCTGCAAGAGTCACGTGACTCCAGCTGCTGCACCTGTGACCTAGTGTTTTGAACCACAGCGCTAGTCGGCCTCACTCTGTGGAGAAAGCTGGGTTTCTGTGTTCTTGGAGGAACATGAGTCACTGTGTGTAGGAGACGCAGACCTGCCTGCACTCGCAGCTTCCATCACCAACATTATTGTCTTCATCATGTTCATTATCATCATCATTGCAGGGATTTTGATTGAGATTTATGGCCCCACCCCCTCCACTGCCTTTGGACCATGTATATTTTTATGTGCCTTCTATGTGTCTCTGTGTCTGCGTACGTGGGCCACAGCCGTCAGAAATGACTGCGAGTGCCACACTGTCAGACAACGCATGCCCCACAGCTTTGCATTGCCACATTGCCATGGCAACATATCCTCTCTCCCTCTCTATGCAAACTGAACACTGAGCCAAAGACATGACAGGTGGACTCACCAGACATAGTATCAAAGACATAGACAAAATCTGCCATTATGTTAAATCCATCAGTAAACAAATAAATAAAGAACAAATTAAACAAAAAGATGACAAATGCATCCAAAGATATTTTACTTTATATTTAAAGTACACTTCCAGTGGGCTCACAGTAGGGTGCAGTGTGTGATTTTTGTGGCACCGCTGCCCCTGTAAGAAGAAGATAAATTAATGTATTTAAAATAAAATACCTATCATTAATTTTACAGACTAAAAATAAAGTTAAAAAATAATTGCCCTGGATAAGTCCAGCAATTAAAAAAAAAATGGATGCTTATTTATAGGCAAAGATGAAAAATTAAAGATTCTAAGGGAATTTAATAGACATGAACCAAACGGTATCATCAACAAATACAAGTAAAATAAAGTATAAAACAATTTAATTATTTAACTCTACCTGCAGTCAATCAGCACAACAGCAGCCAATAGTCTCTCTGTATTAAGTTCACGTGTTTTTCACCAATGGGCTGTAGGTTAAAACACTCAAAATATATAGGTTTACATTGGGTGTGGGCCACTACAGGCAGCCTAACCATGGAGTACCTCACTACCTTTGGCAGTGGTGGCTTGGACTTGGGTCTGGAGGGTTCTAGGTTTAAATCCACCAGCTGCCAGGTTTCCATGCTCAGGGGACCCCCACTGCTCCACGGGCGCTCAAAGCTGCGTACTGTTCAATGTAAAATGTGTACTTTTTCACATATGCCTTTAATTTTTTAAATCAGTACAAGCTAAAGAAAAATACACAATATCAGTGACAGCAGAAAGGTCTCCAAATAGAGCAGCTCTTATAGATCCTGCCAAACTGCACTGTATCCATCCTGGAAATAAAGCACAGGAGAGAACGCAGGAGGATCTGAATTCCCAGACACACCAGCAGCTTTGCTGTGCACCAAAAAATGAGGAACACAAAGAGAGAATTCATAAAATGCAAGAAGTGGAGGAGGAGGAGGAAAAAGAAGAAGATGAGGAGGAGGAATAAGGATGGAGACAATGAGCAGGGAAATGATGAGGGAAGCAGATGCAGATGAAAGATGGCGATGCTGATGCATGAAAATGAGATGGATGTATGGTGCTTGGAAAGGGGGGAAAACGGCTAAACAGGAGAGATGAAATTGGAGAAGTTTTACGATTGAAGAAAAGACCCTGGTTCCCCCATTGCCACTGAATCATGTCACTGGGCTACATCCTGTCTGTTCTCAACTTCTCACCGTGCCTGCAGGCCATAAACAGTCCTGCTGACTTATTGAGAACAGATGTGGTGAAGGAGCTCAGAAGGAACCAGTTCTTAAGCTTTGACTTCTCTTGTAGGAACAACTGCTGTGGTTCAGGTCAGCATTTATAGGTCACAGTTGCCCTCGGTAAATTACAACAACTTAAAAGAATTCTGTATATGATTTTCCTTTCCATGACTTTAGGTATAGTGAGTATAGCAGACAGGATTTCCATGAAAGTAAGTAACCCATAGAACTGTATAACACAAATTACTGTAGTCGTTTATACTGTGTAGTAGGATATAAATGGAATTCTATCCTCAATATGAACTTTTTCTGTTTTGGGTGAAAATGCTTAACTTGAAATTAAATTAATTACCAGCAGATGGCAGCAATGCAACCTATAAAACGCAGATTTGCACGCAAAGTCTGTAATTTTCATTACTGTAAATAAGCAAGGCAGATGGTGTTAGTTTATTGTGTTAGATAGCTACTCTGGCTGAAAGAAATAGACTTAAATCGGTCAATTTAATGATATAGTCATCAAAAAGCTAAGGATCTATTTAAAAGTTAGACCAAAAATTGCTTTAAAAATACAATTCACAAAAGGTTGCCAACTATTCACTATTAAATAATCGTGTTATTCTTGGAACATACATTTACAAAACAAAGTTTTCTTCACCAATTATGAAAGTTGTGGATCAACTAAACCTGGGCTGAAAATCTCCATCACCTCCTGTGTCAGACTTTAGACGCTAGTTCTAACATTATTACTGAGTGATGTATTAAAACACTGTGCAGAAAACAAACACTAACTCTTTCTTTTCAATGTCTATTAGGTGCTGCTTGAAATCTGGAAAAAGTTTGGACTCACCCATGTTTCAGCTCCAGTGAAAAAGCGCCTGAAGAGACGGAGAAGAACACAGGATGTTTGAAGCAGTGAGGAGGGTCTAAGTTGGGGGTGATGTCCCCCTTTGGAGAAAGTGGGTGGGGGACTTCATGGCGTGTAGGAGGGATTGAAGGTGGGGGGTAAACAAGCCAGTTACCTTCTCATGATTTGTCTCTAAGTAGAATCACAGATGATTTTTTTTTTTAAATAATAGATTCTGTCTCGGCCATAACTTACCTACACTTTAATCAGAAACCAGAATTTTCATTAACCTTTTTTCTAGGTTTGTTGGGAAACATTCAATGGAAAGTTAAGAAGGGGAATTATGCAAATATGCCAATCATATACAAACATAACTGTAAATATTTTTCTTTTGTCACATAAATTAAGTACAGGTTTTAGAAGTAATGCATCTTCCTTTGGTTTATGTCCCTCCTTTTGAACGAAGGAGGGAAATAAACCATTAACCACAATAATGTAAACTTCTGGGCTGTGACTATCATTCATGTGTGCTCCTTTGTTCACTCTCTCCTAGTACAGTTGTATACATGCATTAAATCTGGGCCAATTTTCCTCAGCTATGTTAAGGTATACTGTTGAAGGCAAACCTCCAACTGTATAATCTCTGTGTAATTCCTATGGAAAATTTCCAACTTTGAAATTCCCAGAACCTGTTGCACTTTTCCACCACCACCAGATGGATAGACACAGAAATACGACACAAGAAGTAAGTTTGATCCAAAAAAAACATTTAATTTATTGTACTTACAAACTTGTTTAAAAAACCATATAAATCCACATTCTTTATTTACAGCATACAACCTATCATACCATTCAAAGCAGTGTGTCAAATACACTAAAATACTTGAAGTGTTGGTGAAGTAGTCTGTCACTGCAACGAGACACAGAAGTGACAGGAATATTTTCTGCCCAGCGGTCGGTCAGAGGTTGAGAGGAATCACCGGCCAGTACTTTGGCTGCTTCTTACAACAGTTTCTGTCAAAAGTCAGCTGCATTGCGGTTTCTATGGCCAGAATCTTAGCTGAGTCATCTCCATATAACTTCTTCATCTCAGCCACCCGTCTCTCACCGGGTCGTTCCACGGGAGCAGCTGTGGTGCTCCGCCCAGATCCACCGTGCAGGTCCTGGTCGGCTGGGACGTAGCTGTCGTGCTGCTCTGCCTCCATCTGTTTCTCTGAAGGACAGGGAGATTCTCGTGAGGACACTTTCAAAACCAAGAACATCTCTGTTTCAAACAAAGGAATTTCATTCTATTAAAAAACAGTTGTTTAACTTAACAACCTCTGAGGTGGAGACTGAGGGCTTATCTAAATCTAGGAAATAAATATTACTGCCACTATTGGAGTTGTGGAAAGACACCTGTGACTAAACTGACTGAGTTGCAGTTAGTGATGAAGGTTGCTTTTCTTATATTTCCCTGTAATTTTTCCATATCTTTATAGTGATTAAAAAAATGTTTTCATCCCATATACAGGTCTCACACAGAAAATCTGCAGTAACAGACTGTCCCTGGTAGTCAACAAAATCAAACCGTCATCAGGTAAAGGCTTTCGTATTGTACTTTACTTCTGCTACATTGAAAACAGATCTTACATTCGACATTTCCCTTTAAGAAAATTAAACATGAGCTTGTTTGGATTTCTGTTTTATTTTGAAATTAGAATTAACTGTAAAAAAGTGATGACCCAAAAAGCTCAACATTGTTAATTAGAACAGGTTTTATAATAAGCTTTACCATAGCTCGATGCTTAAGCTCCTTAGATGGAGAACCAAACCTGATCTGGATTCCTGGCCAGGAATCCTTTTAATTTGGTTAAAACAGTTGTAACTATTTATGGATTTTTCTTTAGTGATGTTGCCTTCTTCAATTGTGGTTCCATCAACAGCTAATTTCCAACTTTTTCCCCTTCCAACGTCCCCCAGGTTGGAATTATTCCATATTAACCAATTAATTTTAACCAATACTAAATCAGAGGATCAACAGACTGGAAGTTCAACTACTGTTGTCTTACTTAGCTCCTCTCTATGTCTCTCCGTCTGGGCAAAGTATTGTCTTAACTCTTCGCTGATCTCCATATTGCTGACATCACACTCTATCTCGCTGTCTGAGTGGCTGTCCTCGTTCTGGGCCTCGTCCCCACTGTCACTCTCGTCGCTGTGCCAGTCCTCATAGCGTTGTGGGTTAACAGGATACTGCTCCTGGTGACAGTCAAACCCATAAATGGCCTCCAAGGCTTTACAGTACGCACGTCTGTGTCTTTGGTGCCAGGACATGGCCTGATGATAGTGATGCCAGTACCGATTGTACACAGGACTGGAGAACCAGGACATCACAGCGCCTGCTCCCTCCTTCAGGAAGACAAGGTGGTTATTAATTTTGCTTAATATTAGTTACTTAATATCCACAAAAAAGTAATAAAATCAGCAGTATAGTTACAATTTACATTTCGGGGTATCATGAAATGAACCCCAAGATTTAGGGTGTAAAAAAAATCACCATGTGATGACAATTCATCCAATCTCACTAGTACTTCAGTTAAGCAAGTAGACCACAGCAACACAGACAGGCTGCTGAGTTAGAGAGATGGAAAATCATTTTATTGTTTCCTTCACTCGTCCTTGAGGAAATTTAGTTTATTTTATTTTATTTTGCAACTTAAATGCCTGAAATGACCTCGATATGAATCGGAACGTATCGTAAATAATCCCATTGCCTGCAGATGAAGTTCAACAAATTCAATGTATTAATGTACACAGCAATTCAGTCAATGTGGACTAAGTGGCTGGTTTTACGATAAAAAAGTATAACTCTGCGAAAACACTGGTAAGACATTATTTTCTCCCCAGTGTTATACTTTGGTGAGAATCTCGCTTAATATTCAGTGAATTTAACAATATATCTGAATGTTTTTCTATTGATAATAAAGTGTTACTTTTCTTGGTAAACGTTTGCTCGTGTGTGTATAGTGTGTACCTGTCGTCTGGCCAGAATGTCTCACATACACACAGTATTATGAAGGTGTTCAATAAATAGTTGTAAGTATATTTAACAGTCGTTTTACTAATGCTAATGTAGTTGTGCAGTGTTGGACTCACCATGTTAGGTCCCTGCTCTCTACGGACTGTCTGTTAACTTGAACTAGTCGTCTACAAAATCGTCGCACCAACAGATGAACTGAGAACAATAATAAAATTCCAGGATAAAACTGTTTGTAACGTATACAGAACGACTAACGGGTAAAACGTGATGCAGACTAGCTGTGTTGCTAACATGTAGCGTTTCCGTACAAACTCTCCCAGCATCCCTTGAGGCGAATGAATGCCGCCATCGTGTGGATATGACGCCAACCTACAAGTAAATGTCTCTTCTATGAGTCGCTAACTTGACATTTTATTAACACTTTCTAAGTTACCTCTGTCTTTTTTAATTATATTCGGGTCAGTGCTATATTGAAACAGTTCATACTGACATGGAGCCAGGATTATAGTGATTTGTTTTATTTAATTGAAACAAACCACTTCAAAGGTCATAGGACGTTATTTACTATTTTGGTATAACAGTAGTGGCAGTAAGATTGTTTATTGTCATTTTATCATTATCAAAAAGCGATTGACGTTGAACTATAGTCGCAATGACTGGATTTATAATGCCATATCATGTCTCGTCAAATATCAAGCATTGGTGGTTCAGTGGTAGAATTCTCGCCTGCCACGCGGGAGGCCCGGGTTCGATTCCCGGCCAATGCAACGCCTTTTTTTTTTTTTATAAATGTATCTTATGGAAATAACCGTAAACATCAGCGAATGCCTTCTTTTATTTGTTAAAAGGTATTAATTCATGGAGGTATTTATAAGAAAGTACAACACAAATACTTTGTACTGTATAGAAAGTCAGTGTTGAATTGCACACATTAAGTTTAGTAGTGTAACATATAAAGTATTTATTCATAATTAAAATTATTCCACGGAAAATATGACAAACTAGTGAAACAAACAAAATGAAATCAAGTTTTACGATAACAAAGCAATAGTCGTGGCTCCCGTAGCTCCCGCTAACATTTTTCTCTCCAGTTTATGACGCAGTAGGTTTGTGAATGTGGATTAATTGGCAAAAAATAACGAGAATTAACTACTGTGTTTGACTGCCGACCCAGTTCTTATCCATTAACACAAAAATACAAAAAGATAAAATAATAAACAGTGGTGGTTTTTGATATTTTTAATGGCAGTGTTTCTTGTGTGAAATTTCTCGTCTTATATCTCGTGTCACATCCCAGTGTTTATTATTACCATTTTTAAATTTAGTGGACGAAACACTAAAGCTTTAATTCTGAGCCATTCTTTCATCTCACACCTTGGTCCAGGCTCCTTTAATGTGTGCAGTCCTTTAATATATCGATGCACAAAGAATGAGAAACATCAGTGATTTGATACAGATGCTAACTGTCAAACACAAATGAGTTGAGTGACCACAAAACTGTGAAATGCAAATTGGAAGGGTGACCCGATGACCAACATGCCAATATTTAAAATAAAGCAGTCATGCAACATCAGGGAGAAAGTCATGCAATATGGTCGACAGCACTGCACATCAATACGGAAATTACAGAGATAAAACTCATCAATACATGATGATGGTGAATTCTGGTGTTGAGGTGTCCCCTGAGGAGGACACTAAATCAGTGTCAACAGATGATGATGACATAGGCGACATGGTCTGCAGCGATTTGGACATGCCCCTGTTTCAGTCAAAGTATGTGACGTTGTTGTTTAACGAGTGTCTCAACCTGGCCTTTCCTTCCAGGGAGTCATGGGCATTTGTAATGGACGGCCGGCAGCGTGTCAGCATCGAGGTCAACAGTGTGTTGTTGTTCATTGGTATGGAAATAGTAAACCAGGTCAGCAGTGCCGTTTTCCAGGTTGTGGCCCCGCAAGTCATTTCCCACTCAAGTTTGAGATGCAAAAGCCGTAATTACAGATTTGTGACAGAGGAGGACATATTGGCGAGTTTTAATACAGATTTTCACCTCGGTCTGGAAGCAGCGCTGGGCCTTGCTGTCGAATATTCTTATATTATTGACAAAATGCTGGAACTGATTGCAACCGAGGTGTCAAACACTG
Source organism: Paraplagusia blochii (assembly GCA_016785265.1). Taxonomy (NCBI): domain Eukaryota; kingdom Metazoa; phylum Chordata; class Actinopteri; order Pleuronectiformes; family Cynoglossidae; genus Paraplagusia; species Paraplagusia blochii. The sequence goes on along the minus strand of JAFBJS010002299.1, from coordinate 7,477 downwards.
TCAACGAATGGCTTGAACTCATGGAACGGCAGGACAGCGAACCTCAGTTGTGCTTGATGCACCCCAGAGAAATGGTTCGTCTGTTTGCCTTCATGCTGGTGTTGGCTGCTCCAAAGAACCCTGAGCCATGTGATGGCCAAGCTACACTAAAGCAACGCAAGTCATGTGACAACCAAGTGGTGCCAAAGCGTCTTGATCAATGTAACAGCCAAGGAAGTGCTGGTTGTGAAACCCATTCAAACAGCTCCGAGGTTTCAGACTATGATGATATGATGTTGGTCCAGAGGGACCGCTCCTTCATCACAGTCTTTTGTACATACCTAGTTGTCCACATACTGGACACCAACACCTCAATATATGACATGGACTTGCTTGACATTATTGTACGTCTGGGAGAGAGGACGGTTGGAAAACTGGCGCCCACACTTCCGAAGAATGTCAAAAAAGTTGAACTAGCTGTCTATAAAAAGTTGTGTTTAGAGTATGGATCTGCCAAGGGTCTGCGGGATGCCATGTTTGAGGACAGCTATTTTGAAGAGACCGTGGCCTGGATTTTGAAGGAAGAACTACGAAAACCTGAACCAGTGAGTTTTCGCAAGAGAGTGACGAGGTTTTTCAACAAAAGGACCAGCAAAGTATCTCCGGAGTAAAACGCTGCCCTCGCACCACATCATTATAGACACCATCAACCCAAACAGGAAAACACAAAAAAGAGTCAAAAAAATATCCAACACTTTATCTTCTTCTAATTTGTATTTTTTGGATTGTTAGGTTACTTTTTTGCTACAGGGTAACTTACAAATACATGGAGCTGTCAATGCTGCAATAAAGACTGTGTTTTAAACAAATGTGGCTGCTGAGGATTTTGAATTTGAACTTAAACTCTTTGACCCCGGAGCCACAATTGATCCTAAAATTGTGCATGTGGCCCGAGTCCAGAGCAGAAAGATGGATCAATTGATAAAATGAAAGATAAATACCATGTAAAAGTCGTGCATAAAACCTAAGAACCCTCCATTTCTGGTACCCTTAATTACATCATCTACTGGGGAAACACATTATTGAAGGGAAAAGGCAGGAGTATAATGATAATGTAATAAAATAATAATTTGGGCAAGGTTGGCGGGCTGCGTTAAAAAACCTCAACCGGCAGCGTAGTTTGCCCATGCCAGCATTAAAGACTGTTAATATAAATATATCAACGTATTGAACATAAAATATGACGAAATCTGTAAAAAATACATTGAATTATGGGAATATTCTTACTTTCAAGTGTGTAAATAACCATTGGAAGTGTTTTTTTTATGTTTGTGAGCAATGTTTAAAGTTAGGCAACGGCGGAAGTACAGAGTGGGGAAACCTCTTGCGGCAGATCGTGAGTTCAGTGCTGGTGTGTCTGTGCTAGCTTTGATGGTGGAGTGAGTCTGCTGTGTTTTATTGTTGTATTTATTGAGAATTCGCGGTGTTTTAGGATGTCCGACAAAAGTGTGAAGCGTCCCGGAGTTGGAGTGGGAGTCGTGGTGACAGACTCACTCCACCCGGGGTGTGTTCTCCTTGGGAAACGGATGAGCACAGTGGGTAAAGGGACCTATCAACTTCCTGGTGGTCATTTGGAATTTGGGTAAATATTTATGATTACAACGTTTGACCGCCACGGTTTTTTGGCCAATTTGCTTGACAATATGTTGACAAAAAATGTCTTAATTGACTGAGTCTAAGTAAAACCAACTTTTGTCTCCTTGATTCAATTTGCTAGAAGATTTGATGCTAAAAGTTTAGCCCTTTTTAACAGGGCTAAACTCCATTTCTATCTCAAACCATAATGACAGCAGTAGCTAGTGGGACGCTACAAAAAGAGTCCTTTCTTTGTAAAAAAAATAAATAAATTACGTTTTCAAAATAAGTAAATAATACATTTGGAAAACTGAGATTTTCTTCAGGAGAGACAAGGATGGACAGGGTCCGGAAAGGTGATTAGAAGGACAACAGAGACAGGAAGGTTTGGAGAAAAAGCTAGAGAAGACAGACTGAGTTGGTTTGGACATTTTCGGAGGAGGAACAGTGGATACATTGGTAGAAGAATGATCCTAGAAATGGAGCAACCAGGTAGGAGACAAAGAGGAGATTGATGCATAGAGGGAGGGAGGACATGGAGGTAGTCGGAGTCAGAGGAGAAGACACAGAGGACAAGGGGAAGGTGGAAAATGTTGATTTGCTATGGAAAACCCTAATAAAGGGACATGACATATGAGACAAAGCTGTGACACATTGACTGTCTATTGTTAAAAGAGAGACCTGGGAGGAATGTGCTCAGAGAGAAGTCCTGGAAGAAGCTGGGGTGCATTTGACGAACGTCCACTTTGCCTCTGTGGTAAACTCCATCAGACAAGAGGAGCAGTACCACTATGTCACCATTATTATGCAGGGAGACATGGACAGGGACAAGTCTGGAGAGCCGGAGAACCTTGAGCCAGAGAAGAATGAAGGTACATACAGTATATAAACCGGGTCTTTCCTTCTACTGTTCCTCTGTGTATCATAAAGATGTTTTCTCTGTAGGTTGGACATGGACTCACTGGAATGACTTTCCTCCAGAGCAACATCTTTTCTTACCACTAGCCTGTCTGAGACAACAAGGTTTTCAGCCTTTCCAGAACACAGACTCTGCGACTCAGCCTTGAATCGTCTTGATACCTTGAAATAAAAGGTATTCTTACATCAAATCATCAGAACTGTGATCATACTCTGCCGGTTGTTTATTTTTATACCTTAATTGCTCAAATGGAACTCCTGAAGGATTTATAAACAATTGAAAGTACTTTTGAAGTACTTAATGAACTTGTAGAAATTTAGGGTATTGTCTTGTACACCACTGACTGTGAGCTGTGTTGAAGTAGTCTAGTGGTAGGTGGTTAATATCTGTTACTTCCTGCACCAGTGGTCAGGTTATAGGTGCTGGGTAACAACACAACACCTCATGCAAGTACATCCAGAAATGCAAAACACTTTTACCAGAGCTGTGTCTAAACGGACGTTTGCTTCTTGCTCCTTTGATCCAACACTTGTTTCTGATGTATAGATACATGTTTGAGCATAAAAATTATATTTTTCTTAATGCAAATGGTGGTAAATGTTTTTTAATGTTATGAAATGATCAACACAAAGCTTGGGTTTGTGGAAAAAAAGAGATATAAATACACACCATGTTTTGGCCACAGATCATTTGTCTTGGATTCGTGAGCTTTTGTTTGAAATACCTGTTTATGTTTTATCTTAAAAGTCCTGCAGAACAATGTATTGTCCACATGCTTTTCTAAATGTTCTTTTCGTGGAAACATGCAGTTCTATATCATGACAAAAACCTATCATCATTCATCATGACACCATTATCACAATCTACAAAATGATAGAAATTCCATTTATTTAATTTTTCTGCAGTCAGCCCAACATTCTATACTCATGTCCCATTACCTGATGGTATTTTACTTTAAGACAAAACTTTAATTATGGTTGGCTTACTTTTTTACCCCAAATAGTCTAATTTTATGAGATATTTCTGATGGATCTTTTCTACGTTTTGGGCAGGTTTGTCTGCTAAAGTCATTATAAACTATTCTTAGGTATTTCAGAGTACACACTGGCCACCATTGAGATTACTCTGTATTTCTCATGTAGTTCAGTGGTGTCCAACTCATTTTTACCAGCGGGATCACATTAACGATATAATTTCCTTGAAGAGCTGGTGGTATATGGTAGATAATACATTCAACTACTATAAAGCATATTTATACAAGTTACTGCAGTTTATTATTATTTAGTTATGTTATTAATATCATTCCCTGAGGTGTGATATAACAACTTTTTGATTAACTCTACTACAGGCATGTCCAAACTGTTCCATAAAGGACAGGTGTGGCTGCTGGTTTTTGCTCCACACATAGTTTGACCAATCACGTGTCTGATGACCTGTCAACTCAGCTGTGCACCTGCTTGATTGGAACAAAAACCTGCAGCCACAGTGAGCTTTTGTGCAACATTTCTGCAGACCATACAAGATGACCTGGTGGGCCACGTTTGGCCCCCCGACCATGAATTTGAGACATGCGCTGTTGTTCATTTTTGGCAACTTACTATCTCTTAATTGCAGCTAAGTGTTTTTACTGATGACTATAAAATATTACTAACTTTTGCAGAGATTTACTATTTTGGAAATATTTAAGCGAATGTGAGGTGTAACATAGCTGTTGTCTCTCCCTGATTAAACAACTTGCAAAAGCCTTAGAATATATTATTGTTATATCAAACTGCATAGTTAACCGTTAGCCTAAACACCACTTCACATTAAGTTGGTACTGGTGACACCTATGGCTAATATCAAGGACCACAAGGCTGCAGTGGCAGTGGCAACAGCCCCGCTAAAGGTTTTGTCATAGGCGTAGGTGATGATGTACATGGCTCCTTTGTAGGCCTCCTCACAGGCTGGCTTGATCTCCTGCTCTGGGAGGAGGAAACCAGGTGTCTTGCTCTTTGGCCGGAGCTCAAAAGTGTAAGAGAAGGGAATCCCCTGAAAGCGAGCCCAATCTCTGGAAGAGCCTGAATTGGGATCTGTAGAAAGATTTTGTATAAATTCGTCACAATAAGAAAAAATATTGAATATTATATAGCCATAAAGTTACAAAAAATATCATAGAGTGACTGCAAAAAGATTTATGCTGTTATCTATTATCTATTATATCGTGATATCAATTTTAACAAAAATGGCGTCTTTATTCAGCCTATGTTCCGTGTTCTCATGTACTTACACAACACGTCGGGAGATGTTCCTACGGTGTAGTTCTCCCCATGAACCCCTCTGATGGCTTCTGCTGCAGCTAAACCCACTTTCATCTGAGGAACCAGAGATTAGAGTAGATGAGATGGAGAAATGTCCTGGTTCAATGGTGAAATGTCTAATGTTGACGACATGGAACCCAAGGACACCTCGCCTGGTGTTAACCTGGTCAACTAGCAGCTGGTTCACCTTTAGTAAAGCAAACTGAATGAATCACCCACCACCACTGTTGTACCGTACTACAACACATGGGGGCAGTCTTTGGAAACGTATTGTTTTAGAAAGAGAAAAAAGTTACTTTAAATAATGTTATTTTCTAGAATATAATTAAAAGAAATGACCACAGCGGTGAAATGTGGTTCAGGTGTTAGTACCAGCTCATCGTAGTTGTCTGCTGTATAGTTTGGATGACCGTAGGGAAGCAGGAGCAGCTGCCCATAGGAGTGGATGGTCAGGAAACACAGAAAGTCATTCTTCCGGCTTTTAATGAAATCAGTCACAGCCTTCGCCTCAGGCTCTGATACCGGACCGGTTCCACAGTAGATCTCTGAACAGCAGTTATCTGACACACCAATGGCTGCAAAAGTGAACGGATACAGATTATTTTTTGGCTCTGTAAGGATGTGGGGCTGCATTTCAAAATGAAACCTGCAGTTTTAACATCCTACCAAAATAACTAGCTGTTTTAAATAGCTATAAAGATCATATTAAATACAACACTCACTCCCCCAGTTGGCGTCAAAGTTGCGGTTGAGGTCGGTGCCGTAGCATGTACAGTTTGAAGTTCCAGGCGATCTGTTCTTCCTCCACAGTCGAGTCTGGAAAGAAGAACATTTGTCTTGTAGGAAAGTTATCATTCTATGTAGATAACGTTTTTTTAAGCGACTCATTCATTGGAATATAACACCTTACCTCATTGTTCTGCCAGGAATACATGTAGCCATCGATGTTGAGAACGGGTGTGACGTAGAAGTCCACGTTTTTCATCATCTCATTCATTTTTGGGTCTGTTTTGTAGGCCTGGAGGATCTAAAAACAAAAGAAGGGAAACACAAATTCCTGTTATTAAACCGTTATGGCTAATTTTTATGAATATTAAAGAAAACAAAAGTAAAAAGTGTTTTTTCTGGCTTGACATTTGACTTCATTTGTTTCCCCACCTCTCTAACAAAGTACTGACAGAAGGCTGGAGCGATCCATTCCCTGGCGTGGATGCCACAATCCATCCAGATTGCTTTCTTTTGCTCCCCAGTTGGCAGACCAATCTGTAAGGACATGTTACTGTGGTCCAACCGTTGCCCATACACTTATTAACATGAATCCAGTTTTCAGTGAAAGTCTTTCTCCACTCTGCTCACCTTAAGTAAGCTGATGGTTCTGTGCTCGTAGGTATAGCCATAATACTCCATACTTGCAATATCTTTGTAATCCTCTGTGATCTGATGCATCCATTTGGTGATCTGTGGAGCAGATATGAACGTCTCTGTGTTTGGGTGTGAAGGTTTGTTATTCAGATAAAGTTGGAACAATAATAATCCGTCCTCACCTCTTTCATTGGGTGGTATTTGAAGTAGTCATGTTCCACTCTGGTACAGTAGAGAGGTCCACACATGCAGACACAGATTTAGAACATTGCAGATTAAGAAGGCAACCAGGCAAATTTGTTATTTGTTAACAGGATTTTGTTGACCAAAATAAAATCAAAGAACATAAGTCACTGTAGAATTTGATCTGAAAAAGGCAGGAAAAAGGACAAAACACTGGTAAAAACAGGGAGACGATCGCTGGTCTTGTTTCTCTGTAGGATGGATGGATGGATGGATGATGGATGGATGATGGATGGATAGATGCTGTACATACAGTACATACATAAAAGAGACATAGGAAATAGATAAACAGGCTAAATTCCAGGTGCTGAAATATTTTCCTACCTATAAAATCTTCCTACCCAAATTAACTGTGGAACAACATGGATTTCTGAAATGCACACAGCCTATAATTTCCTGCTACCAGACCGATATGAAAAGTTAGAATCTTGTATCAATGTCTCTGCGTCATTTTGAGTTTATTGTTGTTGTCTTCTCTGAGAAAATATTTCCTTATCAAATATAGTTGCATTATTGATGATAGAATCCTAGCCATTCTATTGGTCAGTTCTTTTGTTGATATGGGTGTGGATCAAGTGGAAGTCATAGACAAATGGAGCCAAAAGGGCCCGGCATCGATTCACCCACGGACCGGAACCGGCCCTCGGCCCTGGGGTTGGAGACCACTGCATTCGCCAACACCCCGCCCCCGGATTTTTTATAATAGAGAAACCAGTCGTGAACAAATGCACCTTGTCAAAACCTGTGAAGTTACAAGTCGATGGAGTTCAACCGTTGTTGGTCTCTATAGTTGGTTCTACATTGACCTGAGACTCATGAGTCCAGGGTGAACAGGAACCAGAGGAACTAGACAGATGTCACACGTCTATAAATCTTTATTCCATCTGTAAATACATTGTTGCTATCAGCGGCCACTTCCCTCTTGTTAGCTCATCTGTAGCTCAATAATTAACTCCGCATTATGTGGTATCTTATTAGGTTAATGCCCCTGTTTAGATCAGATGGGTTGGTGTTTTGATGGTTCCTTTTAGTTTAAGCA
>JAFBJS010002297.1:26396-41140 GCA_016785265.1 Paraplagusia blochii | reverse complement strand
TTGGAGCTCATGTCCCCTGATCTGTCACAGAGAGAGGGGACATTTTTGCCCCATTCTGCTCTCCTCCTGCACTTCTCTGTGCTTCTCTGTCTGCAAGTGGCAGATAATTTTTTTTTTTTATCTGCAGCCAGATTTAGGAAGGACTCTTTTTTCATTGTGTATTAGCACTTGATCTGTCTTGGACAGATTTTGAATTCCTACAACTTCAGCAGTTGGGTTACATATCAGCAACAGTTCCCGATGAGTGGACTAGGTTGTATGGATGCTTGATGGACTATAAATTCTAGTAACTCAGTTACTCATCCTAGATGGACTCCAGTCTAGAATAGACAAAAACTGGTTTAGATTAGTATTAGTTGGTCTTAAGTAAACCTTCCTGATTAAATTCTAGTCCATTTCAAAGAATCATGGTTTGCTTTATGGTACAGACACCAAACTATTGATCTCCATTTTATTTCCATACTGAAAAAGCTACTGAAAAAGCTAAAAGCTACTGCTTTCCCCAGTCTACTATCTCCTTTCAAACACCAACAAACTATACAACCAAGGTAAGGTAATATGAGATTATGATGAGAGAATTGATTAAAATTGACTTTTACCAAAATCACATTTTTTTTTTTTCAAATTCAATCTCTAACCCATCCTTTCGAGTGTGGGCGGTGTTGGTCTAGTGGCTAAGGAACTGGACTTGGGTCCAGAGGGTTGCAGGTTTAAGTCCACAAGGTGCTGATGTGCACTGAGCATTGTACCATTCGCCCCACACTGCTCCCCAGGCAACCAAAGCTGCCCTCTGTTAGCTTTGGTGATGGGTCACATACAGTATGTGTGTCTAGTGGTGTGCTGTACAATGGACAATAGTAGTAGTCACTTTCACCTTTAGTATGCGCTAAATATTAACAAGATTTTGTACTGGGAAGTTATGGTTGTCCCCAAAAAAAACAGGTCGGGTCTGGGTCCAAAAGCTAATAAAGCTCTAACTTCATAATAGATGTATGTTGTTGGACATTAGCACAATCTCCTCATTTCTTGAAACACACATGTAGGTAACACAATGGTAATTTCAGGTCAGTTTATCAATGTCCACCATCATTCAATGAGACACGAAACTGTACTCAGCAAGTCCAAAAATCAGCAGTGCCTTCCATAAATGAAGGAATAAGATATGTTTAAGAAAAAAAAATATACAGTGGAGTTGGAAGCAGTAGGACAGCTGAAAAAGACAAAAAAAAATCAAGATGAAGACAGAGATGAAGAAGAACAAGACTGAGATGAGGCTCTGCTTAGTGTTTAAAACAGGAGCAGATTGGTAGGCTCAGATTAAAAGTGTAAGAGATACTGTAGTGAACCAATGGTGAGGGGAAGATGCCTATAATCATCTTGAGCATGATTTATGAAAAAGACCATCTGCTCTGTCTTTACTTAAAGCACAGAGGACACATTTAATAGTAAAGAGGCATGAACACAAGAAAGAGGAGCCGAAAGAGGAGGCTGTGAGGAGGAAGAGTAGGAGAAAAGGTGGAAAACGTGACAAGAAAAAGGGAATTTATATCCATTGAGTTCCTTCCAAACTACTGTCCAAGACTTTAATAAGAAGTAGAAAAGACATGGAGCTACAAACAGTTGTTCCTGTTTGAAAAGTTCTGAAATCTGTGATTGTAGTTCAGTAACGTGTAGCAATATTGTAAATTGTAAACGTATATTTGAGGTTAAAAATCCAGACTTGGCTTTAGGTTCTAATCCACCAGCTGTGAGGTCACCACTGAGGTTCTCTGATCATAGCCCCGTCCCGACCCACATTACTTGCAGCGGACTCACCACCCACAGGAAGGGTTACAGTATGGAGCAGTGTTATTTGGGTGGCAGTGGTGGAGACTGGTGTGACCTGGTATTAGATATGTGGATGAAAGTAAATAAATGAAGGTTGGATGAATCTCATCAAACCATACCTTGTCCTATTTGGGTCAGTTGGTGGCCTAGTGGTTAGGGAAACATACCTGGGTCCGCAAGGCCCCCGGTTCAAATCCCACTACCGCCAAGTTTGCTGAGGTTGAACATGGTATCGTCCCCACACACTGCCACCCAGGCGCTGGCCCATCAGGCTACACCCTGCTCACTACGGTGATGGATAAAATGCAGAGCAAATTTCCCCAACTTCCCAACAACATCTCTTTCTCTTCTGATAAAACACTAACCATTCACTTGGGATTGCATTAAATGCAACCCATATTATTGACAAATAACAACGACTTTGATTCAAAATGCCATCCCAACTTCCAACATGTGTTTGTTGAGGCTTCAACTGACATGATCGCCAAACAAACACTGTAGATTGGTTCATGATGTTGAGGACCAGGACTTCACTATAGCTTTGAAGGACACTTTTGACCATTAAGATGCATAATGACTGAGTTAATAATGACTAGTATGAATTAAAAATGATACCAACTACCATTTAGTATTTATATCTCTGGTCAAATGTGTTTTTCTTGTTGTTTTATTTTTGTTTGTTTTTCATATTTATGAAGATATATTTTTTCTGTTTACAATACAGCAGGTGGGTGATGAGGTATTATTGTTAATGTTCACCTGTCATGCTTTTCTTCTCAAACTCAATCCTTTTCTATTGCTCCAGTGCGGATTTTACCCCAATAATAAAATAATACACACATCACCATGTAATTCCTTCATGAGTTAAACCCAATTTCATGCACTGCTTTGGTTTAGCCGTGGCAGCATGGAAAATAAATTTAGGATTTCTGACCTGACGCACAAATTTCATGACAAACCTGTCATGGAAAGTGTATCATCATTTATCTTCCCATCCTTCCTCCTCCTTCTCCTCCTCCTCCTCGATGAGGCATCACAGCATGTGTAAGCAGAAGTGCACGTGCACTCTCCTCGCCCTCATTACCAGCTAACGACGTTGTTTGATTAAAGGCGTGTATGGAGAGAAAACAGAAACAGGAGAAATGAAAAGAACGGGAGAGAGAAGAGAAGATGCCGAAGAAAGGAGGTGGTGGAGGGGAGAGAAGAACAGGCCGAACCTCCATAATTAAGATCGTTTCAAAGATTACCTACGGCAACAAAAGAGCAGCCAGCGAAGAGCGACCCCCCGCAGTTACAGAGAGTGGAATAAAAAACTAAACACAGTGAAGAGGGGACTGAACTACGTCTGCTACTAACGCAAACATGAGCCGGGACACCATCATATCCCTGTCCTTCATCCTCGTCCACAGCCGCACACACACACACCGATGCGTACGGTGAACCAGACACGCACTCACAAACAGACTCAGAGCAAGTGGTGGAAGGAAAGAGCAGAGTCAGAGGGAAAACACACCATTGTCGTACGACAGAGCAGGGGAATCTGCAGCACCTGAGGGCTAGCCTTACATTACAGGTCACTTATCTCTCTCTCTCATTCACACACACTCACGCAAGGCACCCTTCACAGAGTATATTAAACGCTCCAAGGTCTTAGAACTGTCAAAATTAAGAAGGTGAAAGGAGGAGAGCGCCTCCTTTTGTTGAATATATATACATTTATATACATATATATTCTCATAACATTATAGTACATAAATTGGGGCTGTCAACTGATTTTTTTTTTATCTGATTAATCAAAATGTCCTTTTAGATTAATCATGACATTCGTGATTAATCATCATAGTCATCTATCACCCTGTGTCATGTTGATAATAAATTGGGATAAGCCATTCTTAAATATGACCACATTTGCGATAATATTAAAAAAAATTGAAAAGGGTGAAAGAAAACCTTAGTTCCACAAAAGCTTGATACAGTCGGTGGATTTTAGTGTTTGTCTCATCTTGTGTGTGACTTGCGGGACATTTCTACGGTTGACGTTTAAACTACAGTGCAGTTGTTGTCCTCCAAAACCTAAATTGGTCCATTGTTCCTCACAATCCATTCAACAGTTGTGTCAGTATGTGTGTTTCCCCCCTAGTGGAAACAAATAAGTTCCACTTTGACTTAAACCTTTAAGTTGAGTTGGTATTTATAGTAAATAACTAATAGTTAAACTAGTGAAACACCTGTTTATTAAAGCAACAATACATGGATGGACCACGTGGTCTTTACTGGGCAAAGATATGATCAGTGGTTCCCAAACATTTCCATGCCCCCAGTAAAAGAAAATGTTTTCAGACTTTTATTTTATTTTTTTATTTATTTCTGTTTTTTTAAGCATGGATTAATATTTTATTTTATTTTTTTTTTAATATTTTGAACCTTAACTTGGACACCCTATTGATTTCTACATTATTGGCATATGATGAAAAAATATGGGTTCTGTTGTCAGAAACCTGAGCTTCATGACGGTAGTTGCTTTTCATATTTAACCATCAGAAGCGGGAGCTGGGACTGAGATGAAATATTGCTGTCGCTGTATTTACTGGAAGTCTGGATTTTCATGAGATCCTGACATCTGAGAGTAGAGGAGAGCAACAGGAACCCACAAACAGCCAAATCAAATGGTCCCACACAGGATTATTCTCAACCGCAAAAGATATATTCGAGTTAAAATATGTCAAGTAAAGACAACACTTATTTGAAACTAAACTACAGAATCAGTAAAATGTTGCGTCCGAATCATTGTCATAGCCACGGGTGTGCCCGCCCACTTGTCAGTCAGGCCCACCCCATCCAATGAGAGGGCTGATCAAACTTGGATAGAATACTTTGGGGTTGGCCCACCCTGATTTGTTCGGGGCCCACCCATTTTATGGGTTCTGGCTACGCCCCTGGTCAGTTTTTAAGTTTTTAAAGTATTGTCCAGAATTTTATAAATATATTAATATAATATAAATATAATATAAGTATAATATTTTAAAGTATTGTTCAGAATTTAACCCCCCATATGTGGAAATGCAGCAAAATTAGTCTGGAGCAAATCCGATTTATAAAATATAAAACGCCAGGTTTTTGTGTATACAATCAATTCTCAGTTTCTCAGATCTCAACATCATACAGTGCTAAAGAAAAAGTATTTGACTGTTTCTTGATTTCTGCATACTTATCACACAAAGTTTTCAGATCATTAAACCAATTTCAATATCACACAGAGACAAAGCCAATAAAATGAAATTCTGTTTTTTTATTATTATTATTTTATTTACCTTGGGCAAAACAATTAAAAACCTCTCCGGCTTTATGTGAAAAAGTAATTGTCTTTTCTGTGACTAACTGCGACTCAAAGTTGGGGAAAGTTGAGTTCTATTTCATAGTTTTATACCCAAACCTGATCGTGAAGAGAAAGTGAAGAAATTTCGAAAAAAAAAAAAGAAAAAGTGAAATCTGTTAGTATTGAAAAGTTGGTTTGGCAATCTCCTGGGCTCTGGGTCTCAAAGGAACCACTGTCAGAGCCACTTTCCACCAATGGAGAGAAACCGACCTAATAAAATAACTTCAAGAGTGTTTCAACCCATCTAGAAGGTCCACAAGAGAACCTTCACCAACATTCAACGAGCTGCAGGCCCCACTGACCTCAGGTAAGGTCAGTTTTCACGACTGTACCAAAAGAAAGACACTGGTCAAAACTGGCAACCATGGTCAAACCACAGCTGTCAAAAAGGAAAACACAGGAACATTTGACATTTGCCAAAAAAATCATGATGATCCTCAAGAATTTCCCAAGTCCTCAAACTCAACTGCTCTTGAATCATGCAGCAGAACAAATATCCAGAACCCAACAATCCGAAAAATCCGCCCAGCATTGGTCAAAAAAATAAAATAGATGTTTTGGAGTGGCTACGTCAAAGTTCAGATTTAAATCCAATTGAGATGCTGTGGGGTGACCACCAACAGAAGAAAATCTTCCATTACAAAAATTCTTCAAAGAAGGATGGACCCAAATTGTTCCACATCAAAACGTGTGAAAGTCTTATCAACAACTATCACAAAAGTTTGATTTCGATTACTGCTGCCAAGGTCGACACAACCCTTTAATGGGTTCAGGGGTGAATTGCTTTTACATATATGTCCAGATATTTTTGTAATTTTCTCTCTTGGTTAATAATATTGTGTGTTGTAATTATGCAAAAAACACAGAATTTAGGAAGGGGCCAACTGCATTCATAACACTGTATGACATTCCATTCCAGACACACTGTAGGACAAAATTGTGCATGTGCGGGATGTGGGATGCTTCACGCAACAATTGCAAACAGTACTTTCAAGGCATCGAGAGTTAAGGAGAATAGATAATGTGAATTATTTTAGAACTCTTCAATTTAATATTTTACACCTAGTGAAAAACACATTTGCAGGAAGAACCATAGACTTTCAGACTTTAAGATCCTAATTTTAAATCATCAGTTATGTGTTTTTCTTTAAGAAATGTGTTAAAAATAAAAAAAAGTAAAAAAACAAGACTTAAGCTGGTTTTAAAACCAAACTTGATGGTCTACAAATTTTGCTTACTTTACCCCTTTATAAAAGTTAAAAAATCAATATTTTTAATCATATTAATGTTGACAGTTAGAAAGTCCCTCTTCCCTCCTGTGAGCTCATTCTCGTCATCGCATTTCTTTCAACAACGGCAACATTTCCTCTCTCCTCATCATCAACCTCATGTTCCTCATTTGCCTCCTCACTCCAATCCATCTCTTTCTGATGCCCCTCCTTCTCCACCTCATTTTCCCCGTTCAATTCCTTCTCCTGACATTACTCCCTTTCGGTCTATCGCTCTCATCTGAGAGTCCTCTCTACTGGAGCACATATGACGGACACAGGTTAAGGGCCAGTCCTTGTACTTCTACTCAACTCTGTCCAAAGTACTTTTCTTGGTGTGGATGGCATAACAAGACACGTTGAACATAAGGACACAAGAGGAGCTGAAGAATGTGGGAAAGAAGGGGCAACAAGACGAGGGGCAAAATGAAAAGGCACAAAATTCAGGTTAACATGTGGATGCCATTAGCTTCGGCTCCTCTGACATGTCACACCCACAGTTATGAGGTTTGCCGCCCACATATTGAGGATTTAGAGAATCAATCTGCCAATCTGGTATGAGACGGTCGGGAGTGGTAGAAAAGTAGCTGAGCATCTCATAGGACAGGTAAAAGGCCAGAGAGAGTCCTTAGATGGAGTGCTGTCAGACTTACTGATGGGTTCAAGGTTAACACTGCTGTCATGATGGACAGGTTGACAGTTGTTGTTTGCAGATGACACCGTCATCTGTTGTGGGAGTAGGGAGTATGTGAGAAAACCTGGAGAGATGGAGGTTTGTTTTGGAGCAAAGAGGTACAAGGGGTCAGAGAATGAGTGGAATGAGAAACCTGCAGCTAATAGAGGTTGGTGAAGGTAGGGGGGGTACACATAGTGAGACCTGCTATGACGCGCGGCAGTAACGTTCAAGGTAGGAAGGAAAGCAAACTCCTTGTCGTGATTCACGTTTAACCCATCGCCAAAGCGAATAGTGGGCAGTTCTGAGTGGAGTGGGTTCGGGATGGTACCCATGCTCAGTGGTTAGGTGCTGAACCAGAAACCCCCCGGTCCCAAGTCTGATTCTTTGACCACTAGGGCACCACTTCCCCAAATGGTGGCCTGTTGGCAGCCTTATTGACAGTTAGAACTGGATTCCAAAATAAATCTCAAATAATGATAAGACGAGGAGTGACCTGCATGGACAGGACAACAAAATGAGGGACAGTGAAGGTGGAGCAGTTTAAGGATAACGTTGGAGACACATATAAAGCTTAAACCCTACTTGTTAAAAATGACAGTATGCAAGGCCGAAGCACCGACAGTCAGTCTGAGCTCAAAGGGTTAAAAGATGATTGACTCATGAAGGAAAGGAATTACTATAACAAAAGACAAAGACTGACAGAAAGACAGAAGCCAAAAAAGGAAAGGAACATAGTGAGGGGCAGACATAGTGAGACACATAGACACGTGCATGATGAGATGAGAGAGACAGACAGAGAAAGGCCAATACAAAGACAGACAGAGACAGACGCACACACAAAGCAGACAGACAGGCAGAGACAGTCACAGACATGCAGATACAGAAAAGACAGAGGTGAACACAGAGACAAAGACACAGCAGACACAGATTGAGACAAAAAGAAACAGAAAAAGTGTCAGGTATGGTCCCATATTAAGGGAAATGATAGACAGGGGACAGGACACAAAGATGCAGAAGCACCAGGATAAACAGAAAGATTTACAGACAGGAACAACACAGACCGAGACACAGGTTAAAAAAACATGTAAAACGTCCCAGAGACAGACACAGAGAACAACACAGAAAAGGGAGACAGGCTTTAATTTCTTTAACTTGACAAAAGTCAAGGTAAAAAAGCCAAACTGTGTTGCAGGACATTAATAAACCTCAAACACAATACTATTATCTATTTTGTGCAGCTTCACTTTGGTTTCAGCGTTAGAGTTTGACTGAAGCTGAGACTCAGTCCAACGTCTACAGAAGCTCCTGTGTTTCCATGTCTGGAATCTTAATTTGCTCTTTGGCTTCAACTTATTTACTTTTGCATAAATGTAGAACAGGTAGGAGTGTGCGAGTGTGTGTGTGTGGTTTCCCTTAAGTTTCCTGCTCCATATTTAATTCTGAAAATTACGATATTGAATAATTATGGTGGACATTTTTTATTACTTTGTTTATTTTAGTGTAAGCATGTTAGTTGGTCAGAATTCTTTGATTCCATGTTAAGAATCCATTTGGTCCATGGTAGAGGACTATTTTGTGAACTCTGTATAGGAAACATTGAGTAAAAAACTAAAAAAATTCTAGCACGACAGTGTCATGTCCATACCATTATGTACCATGTACTATGTACTAAGGGTACTGTTCCAATATGGGTGAGCCAAAAACTTACTTCACTTTCAACAATTTACTGTAGCTCGGCATAAAATGCCTCGCCATAAAGAATGGACAGGAATTTTTGTGACAAACCTTTTGTCATAACCCTAACATAACTCAGACATTACCTTACATCCCCACGTAAACATAGGCAGAACCATCTCGTGCAGAACAAAACTTAAACTTTTGTATTATTCACATTATTTAAAACAAAATAAAATGGAAACACAATTTTTTTTTTGTCTAAACTAAAAAATTTTATACTAACAATTAGTGATTTCGGCAAATTTCTACTAGCTTAACTCTCTTTTGGAGTGTACAAAGATATAAAGAGCAAAATAAGGAAAAAATATATATATTTTATTATTCGTAACCTCTCCAACTACGGAAATTGTTGCCTTGCTGAAGCTGCACATCATTTCAACCTCTCGATCACAATAACTCCATTATATAAATATCCCAAAATTGATTTATTGGGATTTTACTCTTATTCCTTTAAATAACATTGTTTCATAATTTATATAAACAGAAATGGTCTACTTAAGAAGGGGAAAAGAAATTAGACAAAATTGTGCCCCGCAATTACAAACACAGCAGTTCCAATAAAAATGAATAAATTAAAACACACACACAGGCCCCCTCAACCATCACTACCCCTCACACTTCCTCTCAAAGTCATCAAATAGAAAATGAGCGTCCAGACGAAAATAATCTGAAAATTCCCAACAGTCAAATATAAAACAATAAACATCTGCCATGAAAAGAAACTGCAGCCTAGTAAACTGAAGTGAAAATAAAAAAAGCTGCCGAGCAGGCCTGCG
Source organism: Paraplagusia blochii (assembly GCA_016785265.1). NCBI lineage: Eukaryota > Metazoa > Chordata > Actinopteri > Pleuronectiformes > Cynoglossidae > Paraplagusia > Paraplagusia blochii. The sequence goes on along the minus strand of JAFBJS010002297.1, from coordinate 31,480 downwards.
TGGATCGAGACACAACGTTCTAATTTTCTATTGTATATACATTAAATGTAACAAACATTTCAGTCGTGGTATTACGTTGCCTGTGATAATCACGTTTAGTGGAAGATCCACTGGTTAGAATTGTTTTCCCTGTCGTTCTCGTTCTGCGGAGAAAACAGAGGTGAGATGCCGGGGAAAATAACGGATAACGATAAAGATGATAAAGATAGATATGAGGAATAATAGGAAGATGGCAGAACGACAGAAGGAATTAAGGTAAGAGCATGATGAAGAGATGATAAAGGGATAATGGGGATGTGATAGAAGAAAAATGTTGGATTGATGGAGTGATTATAGGGTTAGAAAGATAATAGAAATGTTGAGGAATAATAGAGGATTAATAAGGTAAAAATAGAGAGGTGATGCAGGGGCGATGGACTGATGATGACAAGATGATGCTTATAGTTGACGCATTTAATCAAAATACCTGATATAATGATACTGTCATAGTTTTAATGCATATGTAAAAATAAAAAAAATGTCCATCATAATCAAATAACACAAACATGAGATGGAAGAGAGAGAAGGGGGGAGTGACAGTGCATGGGGATCAACACCTTCACAAAAAAAAGAAAAAGAAAACGTCTCCTGATCAGACATTTGTCCAAATATTTGCAGTGGAGGCAGAATCAGCGAGACTCTCTCTCCAAAAGACCGATCAGAGAGAGAGAGAGAGAGGGGGGAGAGAAAGTCGCCGGCTCATCCCTGAGTAACAGGTCCATTGACGGGGAAAAAAAAAAAAAAAAAGATCTAAAAATCCATGCTCACCCTCCCTTATTCTACCCTCTCTGGCTGCAGAGAAAATCCCACCATTGTCATCTTTAACCCTGCAGACCTGCTGGGAATGTTCAGCTTTCACACTCACTTCTCATCCTATTTGTAGAAGTGACACTGACGTGAGAGACACAGACTGGACCGGAGCGGAGAAGGTCAAGAAAACCAACAAACACCTTGAAACCTACAGGAGTCAGCTTCGGATTTGTGCGAGTCAAAACTCAGCAGATTTCCTTTACGTATTTAGAACGGAAACGTCCGGCTTTTCGCAGCTGTCTCAATATATTAATATAAAGTTAAAGTCACTTCTTTAAAGAAATGGTAAAAAACTCAGTTTTAAGTTATTGCTCTATTTTACCCCCTACCTTTTTTCCATCTGTCTTTCCCTGCGCCTTTGTGCGTGTGTGTGTGTGTGTGTGTGTGTGTGAGAGTGTGTGTGTTTTGTTCCACAAGGCAGGTTTCATTAAAGATCCAATTATGCAGATGAGGTGCTGGAGAGGTTGTTGTTGAATATGTGCTGGAATAGTGGGAACAGTAATCGTTTCACACAATATACAGCATCCGGGGCCGGGATTTACGAGCGCGAACAGAACCACAACGCCTCCATGCTTTGGTGAAAAGCTCTTGATCATAATTAAAGTTGCAGGAGAAATTTTTTCCTCCTCTTTGTGTCCTTCTTCTTTTCTACCTCCGCTATCTGCTTTGTCGGGTCATTAGCGAGGGGGTCCACTCACTTTTTAACCACAGGTCAGATCTGAGAGGCAGCGACGGCAGCTAAAGAGCGGAGACACAGGCGCTGACACTGTGTGAAGAGGGTAATCCGCACGCATGTGTAAGCTTTCGTGCACACACTCTCAGACTACAGGTATTTAGCACTGTCTTCACTGAATAGCGTTCCTTCCTCTCGCCGTTAGAACTGTCACATTTCTTGTGTCTAAATTAGATTTTCCAAGATCTAACGTCAGACCTGTGAACACATGGATACTCAACCTTTCTGGTAAACGCTGATATTTGATGAAAAATTATCGAGTTTTTTTTTTTTTTTTTCTATTTCACTGCACTGACTTCTTCTACTGCTTCTGGTATTAAAAGTTAGAGGGAAAAAAAAACATTCCTTTTTCTTTTAAACCATAACAACTGACATACAACTATATTAAAATCTGTCGGTGTTGTATTGGTTTTCTAATTGTGCTGTTTATCCTGTTACCTTGATTTCTGTTTGTCAAAAATTACTCGCCCGCAGACCCGGGGGCATCACAATACTGCAACAAACGTGAAAGAAAAGAGACACATGGTGGCTCCCAAACAATTACAAGTTTGTGCTGAACAGATTTTATTGTAATAATAATTCCATACAGACCAGGATCACCACTCAACCACAGCCTTCTAGAAGATATTTTTGAAATTAAAATTGACTTCATGAATGAATCTTAAATGTAACCTGACATGACAAACATTATTTCACACCGGGACTTAAACCTTACCCTCAATCGGTCATTGGACCATGTGCCTCAAAATCAGAACTGTGTGATTCCAGCTCTGATTGTTTCCTCTTATTATTATCCATTTATAACTGACACTTCCAATGTTGAGCCAGAAATGTTAAAGCATGATCATGAGCTCTGGCTGATGTCAGGGTAATGATGTGACTGTAAAGTGTGTGCGAGGGTAAGTGCAGGGGTGAAGGCTCTGCCACACAGGCTGTGCGGTCTAACCAGTGATGAGTAGACCTGATGACCTGGTCATCACTGGTCACTCCTGCTCTCCAGGGAGCCCACGCTCACTGCTACTGTCAGAGCAACAGCCGGAGGCACATGCTCACCCACACACACACACACACACACACATTTTGTATTTCTATGATTTGACTCTAAATTTTACGTCCGTCTCTGTCTGGCTCGCACTCACGCAAAGGTTTCTGAAATTTCTTCTAGGGCCTTCCGAAATTGGACTGGGATCATGTGACCTTTCTGTGTTTGAACGTGTGTGGGTGTCTGTGAAGGGGGGGTGTTCATGTCTGCATGCATATTTGAGAGCAGAAGCGACTTCAGTCAAGAGGCTTCTACTCTGAGCGCTGAAAACTGACTCACAACCTCTCGGTCTCTCTCTTTTCCTGTCTCTCAGGTTTGGCCAAATAATAGCATTAAACTGTGATGAAGTTTAATCATGAACATGAGATTTTGAAGAAGTTTAAGATAATATTTGCAAATAAAATTACAAGTGGTTTATATGTCAATTGATATGAGGCTGCAGCTCTAACCTCGACTACTGTAAGGCCTTGTCACAAGTTTGGTTTGTTTGTTTGCTTTTGGAATCCATTCTACTGTTTTTTGGGGTTTTTTTTTTTTTGTTTTTTTAACTCCAACATTTTCCCACAAAGTAAAGCCGCAGCAGAGTTCACTCTGTCATATCCTCACTCCTTCATTTACAGTGAGGGGCGATGAATCAAACAGGAGGGGGAAGAAGGAGACTGAGGGCTCAACCTAAGCCTTTCACATTTCAGACATAATTTTCAGACAAAAATATCCGCTGGAACAATGACAGCTACGCTCGTCTGTTTATCCTGCTCCTTCCTGCTCCCGTGAATCTACTACACGTATGTATTTTGTCTATCTCTAAAAAAGAAACTTTTTTTTTTTTTTTTCATTCCAGAGGAACAGGCAGGAGAACAATAAGAGAGGAACGCGCTGCGGGCGACTTGTGTCATCAGCTCACAAAACACCGTGGGGTCGAGTCCCAACACTCACACTTCTACCTCTCCCTGTTGACGTCCCTCTAACCGGGACAGAAGATGAAGAAGAAGACGACGAGAAAAGGAGAAGGACTGAAAACCCAAGACTGCACGGCAGCTTTGCTGTCAGTCATCGCAGACTGAATTTCATTTTCATGTCACATCATTAACCAAAGGCTGCATCCGTCGACTGTTGTCTCTCGTCTCCTTGATGATTCTCTGTGATCATAAATAAATGAGAGCTCCATCAACTGGTCCTCACCAGGACGACGCTGGTCCGGTTTCAGAATTAAATACAAGCTGAGTCGCAGTTTAGGATTGAAATTCACTTTTTTTTAAGTCAGAGGTGACAGATGAGGCTGTGTGTCTGAACCACTGCCGTCCATCATCGCTCACAAAATTTCCAGAGGAAAATCCTCAACACACTCCTAACGCACGGGTGTCCGGATCAGATGGGAGAATTTCAGGAATTAATTTAAACAGATTACTTATTTTTTACTGCATCGTGCAGTTTATATTTCATGAATTATCACTTTATGTGATTATTTTTTATTCAGCAAAGATTCAAATGATGTTTTTTTGCGGATGTATTTGTGAAGAAACACAAATAAACTTTCTTTATCTGAGATTTTGTTTTTCCTTGTCATTTTTAGGTCTGATCTTTTCACTCATGCACACTCACATTGATAGAATTAAAAAAATATTAATCATCACCCAGTGGCGAAACAAACACTATTTCTGACACTGAACGTCTCTCCCCTCAGTGAAGCTGCTTTAATTCTCCTGCTTTTTTTTCTTAATCATAAAGAGTCTCAGTGCAGAACAGAGGTCGATTCATCACAATCATCATCATCAGAGAACAAAATGGCAGCAGCTTCTTCTTCCATCTCACAAGTTTACAGAGTGAATGACACCGGTTTAACTCCATCACACTTGTTCGCGCGCGCACATTCGACCAGGAGCGTGTGAAACAAACTTTACTTTCTTTCTTACTTTCGAACTTTTAGGCGAAAAAAAAAAAACACCACTAGACCCATGGACTTTGGAGGCGAATTTTACGCAGTTGACAAACTGAACAGATTTGTTACAATTTGTCAACAATCACTGTGAGCGTTAGACCCAGAGTGTGGAGACTCCCAGACTCCAAGCTGGGATTTTTTTTTTTTTTTTTTTTTTATTTTGCCACTTGGTGGTTTTTTTTTTTTTTTTTTTTTTACTTTTGCCACTGGGTTGTGTTTAACGAGCGTCGCCACCGCTGCAGCCGCTGCTGCTGCTGCTGCTGCGGGTAATTGCTCTGTTATTTTCTAATCATGGCAGGGGAGACACGAGGAGCACCCCGCTGGGTCGGACCCGCACAAACAAGTGCAAACACGCACACTCACACGGACGGTCCTTACCTCCTGTCTCTTATACACATCTTAAAAAAGAAACTTTTTTTTTTTTTTTTTTCATTCCAGAGGAACAGGCAGGAGAACAATAAGAGAGGAACGCGCTGCGGGCGACTTGTGTCATCAGCTCACAAAACACCGTGGGGTCGAGG
>JAFBJS010002297.1:1160-20872 GCA_016785265.1 Paraplagusia blochii | reverse complement strand
TATATATATATATATATATATATATATATATATATATATATATATACTGTATATATATCGTCACCGTAACGTGACACATATTTGCACTTTATGCTCAATGTAACTTTTACTACTTCTTTATGACAAGGCATTTTATGCAGAACTGGCTTCTTCAGAGCGTAATAACATTTTGGTTCCCAAATCCTGACACATGATCGTCCTAGACCAGTGGTTCTTAACCTTGTTGGAGCAACCAAACCTCACCAGTTTCATATGAGCATTCACCGAACCCTACTTTAGTAGGGTCAGTCGGTGTGTCTGGACCTCCGCAGTGTCTTGACCTCCGCAGCAGAGGCTCCACGGAACCCCTGAGACCGACCCACCGAACTCCTAGGGTTCGATCAAACCCAGGTTAAGAACCATTGTCCTAGACCAGGGGTGGACAAAACCTGCGGGCCACAATTTCTCCTAAAATTGGACACGGGGCCGAGTCAAGAGCACAGAGATGGAGCGTTCGTGTAAGCTAAGATAAATGGCAAGTAAAAGGCTTGTATCAAACCCAAAATACTAAATTTCTAATAGCCTATTATGTCATCTACTGGGAAAATGCAGGCATTGTAGGGAAAAGTCGGAAGTTTAATTATAATATAAATAAATTATTTAATTTGGACAGGGATGGCGGGCCGCATTAAAAGGCTCAACGGGCCGCATGTGGCCCCCGGGCCTTAGTTTGCCCACCCCTGTCCTAGACCAATCCAGTAGCTGATTGATGACAGTGACCCATCAACATGGCTGCCTTTATGGTTTGACTTAACATTACCAATACAAAGGATTTTCCACAGTGAGTCAAAATTATTCTGAACCGAGCTTTTTACATATGCTGTAATGTGTGTGACACTGACACTGAAAATCTTAAATACAAAGTTTACGGTCAGGAGTTTTCAATGTGAAAATACACAGTTGGTTACCATAAACGCACTACTATCTTTATTATTTGGGAAAGTCTGTGTGAAAGTCGACCTAATATTACTGAGTGTCCTTGAAAAAGCACTGTGGTTCTAGCAATATCCCAACCACCCAGACCAGGACACTGTCGAGAGAATCCCAGATCTGGAATGTTTTGGTTTAGATTATGATAGTTCTATTTTCAACAAAGGTCCGTGTAAATCTTACGGTAATACGGGTATGAATAAGTGGAGGGTTGGTGGAAAGTTTTTAGGGCGTTTGGCCAGCAGTCCTCGGAGGGTCATCACTGCCTTATTACTGCCATGTTAGTGACTGGAGCAGCTGAAGATGGCTCTGTTCCCTGGCCTTCTGTTTGGGCCTCATCCAAAATAGAGTTGTCCAAAAAAACAGAGCAGCTAGTGTTTAGTTCTCACTCAGATTAAGACCTTATTCTGCTGCTGCAGTTTAGTCTGACCTGGGAAATAAGATCACACGGTTATGTCTCACTGAGCTGAAACAATGCTTTGATTGACATGTTTCATTTGATGAAAAATTGATTAAAACATATAAAAGAAAAAAAAATGTGTCATTATAGAAACAAATGAGGAAAAAACACTTTAGGAATTAACATCAAGGAAAGGTTATTTTAGACATTTACGGAATAAGATATGTATGGGAAAGGCTTGAAAAAACTAAAGATGAAACCAAAGGAATAGCTAGCAGGGCTTAAAGGATGAACATGATCCTGATAAAAGAAGACTGAAAGGTACATTACCTTTACATGTAACCTTATGTAACTTCACATGTAATTAACATATCTGCACCAAAGAAAAAAAAATCTGAGGAAATGCATTGCCTTATCTGGAAAGTGATGAATAGATAGATTTATAACGAAGAAATCAAAATCATATTACGCTGCCTTTACTGCAGCGAGCTGAGACAGGAAACAACCGGATGAAAAAAGTGAACAGCAAAACAACACTCCTGAGTGCTTTTTGTGCTGAGGCCTCCTTCGGATTTCTGAGAAAAGAGAGCCTTACTACACATTTGGAAGATTATAATTTAAATAGGGCCAAGTCCAAAAGAAAACTTTTTTAAAAAAGCAATTTTAAAAACCAGAGTTTAGTAAAACCTAAATAAGATTGTTATGAGCAAGGGCAAAATCAAGACAACTCCGGTCAATATGTATGACAAGGACAACACTGGACCTATGTGATTTAGTCTCTAACTAGGTTAACAGCAAATAGATATTTGGGGTAAAAAAAAAAAAGGAAGAAAACTGCACTGAGCGAAGAACAAATTGCTTAAAGCCAAGGTTCTCAAAGTAAGGGGTTTGACCCCTTGGTGGTGCAGTGGCATCGCAGGGAGACAGAATTAATGAATGAATTGTCACACAGCATATTGTGCAAATCTTTCCTATAGTTTTTGCTGTTTTCTGTTCAGTCGCCTCTCAAAACATCCAAGATACATCTCAATCCTATAAACTGACCATAGTTGGCAACGCTAGAATGGAATGGACAAGTTTAAGATATATATAAAAAAAGTCCTATAACAAAATTTTTTTGTCCAGAATTCTATTCATTCATGGAGTCAGGCGCACATTTTTGTTTTTTTATGAACCAAAGGGTGCCCAGCAGAGAGAATTTCACTGACCACTGGCGTGAAGGCAGATCTCTATAAATCCATTTAATGAAAAAGAACTGAGCTATGTTACAAACAGTGTGAGGTCCTGAACCCTCTTAAAGACTCTTAAACTGTAAACTGGATCATTTTAAACTTTGCTATTATCATCAACAGCACATTCATCTTCAGACGGTTATTTGAAAAGATTTAAATAAAAACCATGATCAGAAAATTGGACAATTTCTCCTCTCTAATTACTGGTCTTAGGGTTTTCAGGATCAATGACACTGGTGTTTGTCAGTCCTGATTTCAACGAGATGTTCACACACATACTGCACCGTAAATATTTAAGAGAGATTTCATAGCAAGACAAATTTGTGATTCCTCAGGGACAGCTGAATTTTTCTGTATTTACCAGGATGTGGAGCCGTGGACTTTGAGGATTCTGTCGAGATCAAACTTGTCTTGGTTTGATAAATGTTCTAAAGCAAGGAAGTCCAGAGCGGTGAGTGATAACAGTGTGATTTTAATGGAAATCATATGAAGACTGCCCACAGCAGAAACAAAATCATTCTAAATGAAAACATCTGACTCTCATTCATTAGGAACTTCAACAGCAAAAGCTCTATTTAATTTTTTTTTTTAAGAGAGTGAGAGATAGAGATGGAGGATCTGCTGCCTGTTGGTCAGGACTGATGACTACATCTCATTTCTATAGATACAAACAGAGAGAAACCCTTTGAGAGCTCACTTTAATCACAGGGTTTAATGCGTTCTTCGACATCTGGAACAAAATAAAGGTTCTCTAAATGTTTTTATTCTCAAGTTACAAATGCATTTTCAGTCCAAGCAAAGATGAGAAATTAAGAAAAGTCACGTTTCTTTTGTTTAGTTTGATTTTTGGTTTTTATTCTTTGTTGTCAAAGCCACATCTGCTGAGAACAAGGGAACAAAAACCGTTCTATGTGAAATGGTCTTGGTATGGTCAAGCACATAATTATATAACCTATATAGTAATCTTAATTCCTCTGAATTGTTGATTACTTTGAAATATTTTCTTTCAAAGAGAAGTAAAAAATGTTCAGGAGTAAAAAAAAAGAATCCAGAGAAATTTAGAGTTGGATACAATCAAAACCATTGTGTTGACACGTAACACTGATGCAATTATGAAAGCCCAGGAAAATAGGAATATAAAATTTAAATGACATAACTAATTCTAGGAAAGAATTTCTTGAAAGAAATGAAGGCTTTGGTATAACTACACCATAACCCAGTGGTGGGCTGTCAGGGCCAGCAAAGCCTTCTCTGCTGGCCTAAACAACATACTCAGCAAAACACATTTATTCATAAATATTTTAAAATACAATTGTATTATTATTTATTTTTGATTATTTTATAAAAAAAAGGATTTTCTACATTTAAAAAGTTGGATAAATACATGTCATTCAATCATATTTCAACTAGCTAGTGATCAGAGTTACATGAAACAGTCCATTCAGTTTATAGTCCTCAGACCAGTCATCTCATGAGATTGCCGAGTCAGAACCTTCTAGCTGGCCCTACGTAGAAGGCAACGCGTACATGATTGGATAAGCTCCCCCAGGAGTCTGAAAACGTCATTAGTCTTGATCTCCTTGATTTTCTTTGGATCAAAAGTCTGAGTAAGAGTATGGGGCAACTTTACAATCACTGTGTCCACTGTCTCTGTTGAATACTCATTACCTGCATTGAAGCATCTAAAAAAATACAGCAAAAATACAACCGGACAGACGTGGCCTTCAGTATTTGACTCCGTGTCCATTGAAAAAGACTTGCTGATGTATCTGAAACGCAAAGAAAAATTGTTCCACTGAGTCATTGATTTTTTTTTTTTTTTTTGAATAAAGGATGGATTTTATTTTTGAATAATTAGAAATGGTACGAATCCACGTTGGTGATGCAAACATTTTGTTTGTATTTTTAATAGGTTTTGTAATGGTTATTAGTTATTAAATAATTTGTAAGAAAAAAGTTTAATAAAACAGTGGTGTTGGAGATATCGGACTTCGTTGAAGTTCTCAAGAACAATTGACATGTTTGGGACTGCACTCATCTAATCTCCATATAAACCTAAGCCTTAGGAGTCACTTTTGTCAAACGTCCTGCCGTACGATTTTGCACTTTGACTATGAGTGGGCATAGCTGCCGGTTCATAGGATTTTTTTTTTTTTTTAAATGTTGCTACAGCGGGAAATGAACCCTGGAACCTAGTGGGGACAAAACAAATCACCAACCACTTAGCCACTGGCAGAGTTTAATGTCAAAAATACTAAGAATAATTTATTTTAAATGTTCTGGAAATCAAGTGTTACTTGAGGATCTTATATTAAGGGTATAACGTATATGTGTTGCTTCTCAAGCCCTGGTGTCATACTGGTGTTATTATGAGGCGTATTCATTTGAAGTCACAGAACTATGACACCACTGAAGGCCTACAGTTGAAATGCACGTCCTGCCACTGCCAAAACCTGGAGACCTACACAAGACACTACTTTAGAGATATTGGTCAAACAAATGCATAAAGATATATTCATTTCAAAATGAATATATCTTTTTTTTTATTTAGGGATTAAAACAGTGAATCATCCTTTTCCATCTCCTCTTGTTTATCTTTATCTTCTACTTCTAAAAATATTCCTCGTTTCCTTTCAGCTTGTCCCTTTTTTCAGGGGTTGCCACGGCGAGTCAACATTTTCCATCTCACCCTAACCCTGTATCCTCAACTCTATCTCCAACTACCTCCACGCCTCCCTCATTGCATCCATCAATGTCCTCTTTGTCTCCTACCTGGTAGCTCCATCCCGAGGACCATTCGCCTACCAATATAACCACTGTTCCTCCTCTGAACATGTCCAAACCATCTCAATCTGTCTTCTCTAGCTTTTTCTCCAAACCTTCCTGTCTGTGTTGTCCCTAATTACCTCATTCCTGACCCTGTCCATCCTTGTACCTCCTAAAGAGAATCTCAGATCCTTTCGGGGGCGATTGGTGGCAGGGTCCAAAAGGCCCCTGGTTCAAATCCCCCTACTGCCAAGGTACCACTGAGGTCCACTGAGCATGGAACCGTCCGGATACATACATGACAAACTAAATTATCGTAAATGGGAGAGAGTCCTGGGTTTGATGCCCCGAGTCTACATGCTCCCAATGGCACCTACGGCAGCCAGTTAAATGCAACCATACACCTAATGGCGCCTCCGGTGGCAACCTATGTTACAAATTCACACTGAGAACACAATTGTGAGACAATTAAGGAACTTAACTAATATTATTATCAATGTAGAAATCATAGATGAATCAGAAGTTTTTATAGGCAAATAATAGGAGTAAAAAAGCATAATTCTCAAGAACTGCCCATCTTTGCATCCTATAATAGAAATGACAGTTTATTATAACAGCTGACAAATGTAAAACAAACAATCCTTTCACATGTTGAGCTGGCAGCCAGCAAACAGGCGGCTCATGGGACTGATGTGAAACCTAGACTGGCATTTATTGTGTATCATACAAAGGGGAGTCTGATAGAACAAGTTCTCTTCAACTTTACTGCATACACATTAAATGAAAGACTAAAATGAGTCCAGTTTAAAGACAACAACCCAAGGAATCAGTAAAGAGTCCATTGTCGTGAAAAGAAAAATGCCATATCCACTCTAAAGAAACTCAAACCTCAGATCCTGAAGAGAATCACCTTCGTTTGACTTAGAATTTCCTTCATTTCTCCGTTGGTATTTCTCCCTTCACAAAGAGCCAACACCTTTCCCACCACAGTCCATATTTCCTGAACAGCGGGTCATCATATTTTACTGTTACCTATCAATGGGTTTGTAATGGCAGTCAGGAGGCAGCTCTCTGGGTCAGTGACAGAGCTCTAACGGCCTCTCAGGGAACATTAAGGAGGCCGGGTTATGCTGTGGGCCGTTAACTACCTACAGCCGCTGCCTAATGGCTGCAAATGACCTCCTCAGTGACTATTAGCACATAATTAGAAGCTGCAGAGCAGTGGTGACCTCCGCTGGACACACCTGATTACTCCTCTGTTAGCCTGCGCCTCCCTCTCTGTATTCTTCTTTTTTAATCCAATTCTCCTGTCTCTCCTCATCTCTGATGCTCTGTGGGATTACATCAACATCCCTCTGGAATGGCCATCGCCAGACTTAATCTCTATTTTCACGCCCCATACTGTTAGTTTGGAGAAACTGTGTTTGTTGTGTTAAAGGTGAAGTTTTTCAGATCCCGCCTGAACATAAAAAGTTCATCAAACATATGCATGTTTTTAACATTTTTGAAATACTTTATTACTTTGCATTGTTGTAATGTGCTTAATAAATATTGGAACAATTGTGTCATTGTTTTATTTTTTGAAACATCAATATCTATCATATTAAAGTGTGTTGATTTTGTATATAACTGACATAACTGTTGAAATAATTTCTTATGGAAATATTGGTGTCCACATACAGTATATATATATATATAAATGTGTGTGTGTGTGTGTGTGTGTGTGTGTGTGTGTGTGTGTGTGTGTTCTTTATTCTCGGAACACCTCAGTGGTAACCTGTCAACTAATGGATTCAAACCTAAAAAACCTTCGGACACAAGTCCAATCACTTAACCACTTGGCCTCCATTGCTCGATGTATAGATATATGGCTTGTTTTTTTTTTTTTTTTTTTTGGTTTGTTTTTTTTTTTTTTTTTTTTTTTTTTTTACCTAGATCAGGGTTTGCAAACAGAAATTAGTTGAGGGTTGAGTTCACTGCCCCCACTGTCTCTCCACCAAAAAGTACAATAAAAAGGAAAAAAATATATATATAAGAAGTTAGTTTCCCACAGATTATGTGCAATGCAACACTGCATAGAATAAAAAATAACTCACAAAAAAGCAGATGAACTGATCTTAAGATCATCAGACCATAGTTTATCATTTTTTCTTCCTGAAGAAGTGGACTTGGGTCTGCAAGGCTCCAGGTTCTAATCCACCAGGTGCCTGGTTGCCACTCAGGTGCTCTGATCATAGCACCATCCACATAACTTCTTGCTCATCACCAAACAAGATGACTGACATTATGGTGCAATGTGATTTGGGTGGTGGCAGCTACCACTACAACCTGGCAATAGGCAAGGGTTGTAGCCGATGAAGATGAATGAAGATTCTTCATCAACCCAATAGTTGATCAACACTGGTCTCCATAAATGAGAAAAATGCATTGGGAAATTTTAAATAGTACAACAAAGGAAAGTCTCCATTGTCTTAATCAAATTCAGTGCAGCCAACGTGACCATTTCCTCTATAAATCTTGTGGGTTGCACAACATTAAACTTACATAACAAGGTAGGATCCACAAAGATGGGGGCCACATTGTATGGGCTGCAAATGACCCAAGTACTGCAAGTTTGAGACCCCAACTTTTTTGGTTCTTTAACCGTCTCCACTAAATCTACAAAGTAATTCATTCATTATCTTACCTCACACTTATCTTTTTTTTTCTCTCTTGCGATTTTGGCAGCCATGAAAGTTACAGCCTCAAGACAGCTGAGAGATCCTGCAGATCCAATCATTTTCAGCTTTTTCTGTGAAATTTTTTCGACGTACCATTGTTCTTTTATTAAATTTGAATAGAATTTTATTAATAATAAGACTTTTGGCCTGATGTTGTTCCTGTCTATGTGCAAAAATTGGCTCCAAAGATGGACTTGGAAGAGACTTTTCATTATATTTTGGTGTATATGTGTTTAGTATTCATCTCAGAGTTGAAACACAAGGCCCACTTGTCCTTGACTACTTGTTACAAATAACCCACATAATTCCCACAGGCTCAGAGATAATTCACTGATAATTTAAGGCACTGCTGCTGTGTTGCATTCTATTTCTCACACACACACAGGGAAAAATCAGCACATTCCTTTGTTGTTTTCTTTTGTTTGGCTGCTGCTCCTGATTTGACACTAACCTACTAAAGCATCTCTTTTGTTCCGAGTAACAGGAGCCTGTTGAGCTGAAGTAAACACTGAGGTGAGAGCCACACAGCAGCACCTGATGCTTTATTCACCCGTTGCCTTCTTTTATATTCCCAATATTGTCCGATTTAAAGAAGTGCAGTGGAATGAGGTCAAGACTCTGCTGTCTAGTGTCGCCAGGGACAAAGGGCTTCGAGTGGCAGAGTGTTACAGTCAACCGCAGCTTTAAGAATAATGAAGCAGATTACATTTACTGTGACGCAGAACACAGCTTTTATACTAACTTCCACGTAAGTATGAACTTACATAAAAACCTACTTAAGTGAATTGATCTGGTATGTTAACAAATAAAGGCCAAACCCTGCACCACTGTTAACCATACCACTCATTTGATCACTGTTTTTCTATGGAAAGTTGAAACCTCTAAAAGAAAAAGTCAAATTTATCTACCTGGCAATTGCACTCCCTGTAGGTGGAATATATTATATTTTAGTTTATTATGTAGAATCCTGAGACATTTTTGAACAAGTCACTGTATTATGTTTTTTACAAACTATTTTAAGGTTTTGGTTATTTTGTCAAAATATGCATATATACACAACATGGTTACACATTTTTATATTGTTATTTTTTTTGCATGTAAATATTGTTCTTCGTCTTCTCTTGTCATTAGCAGCACCATCACAACCCAGTCGCTAATTCACTTTAAGTCAATTTATTATCTAACTATCTAATTGGGGAATGATTTGGGGATAAATCTGTAAGTGAGAATGCTGCCAGGGCTGGGTAACTAAGTAATAAGGTGGCAGACAGAGTGTCTTCAGCGTCTGGGACTAGTGACACCCCTCTAGCGATGGAGGTGGGAGGGGAGGTCAGCCAGGAGTCGATGTGCAGGAGCAGGAAGAAGGTGCAAGAAAGTGTGGCTCGTAGGAGTGGAGGCCAAAAATGGACGTATGGAGACGGGGACTGTTGTATACAGTGGATCACTTCGACAGCAGCGATGGTTAGGCAGCTGAGTCCAAGGGAGACCGACACCCCACAACTACGGAGTCCAGGGAGGCAATCTGGACACGGTTCGTCCTTTGAAAGAGGAAAACAAGGATGGTTGCACCAGGAGAGGGTCCAACGTCTGAGGACAGTGGCAGTGACAAGTGTGTGTCAAAGACCTGCCTCCCATGTTCCAGAGCGACATACTCCAGGCATACTCTGCAGCAGATCTGGTTTTGTTCCTGAGACAGACAAAAGGATGCAGGAATCTGGAGGGGTTTCACACTTCTGCCAGATATTTTATAAGACATAAGACGGAGTCCAACCTGACAGACCAAGAGGTCTTCAGGCTGCACAAACTGGCTGCTACAGCGAAGAAGATGCTCCTTAATGTTTAGTGTGGCTTCCCCTGAATATCTTATCATCTGAATTTCAGTGTTGCCAGAGTGGAAGGGAACAGAGCAGTTCATTATGATATGGCCACTGTTTAACTTTTTAGTGAAGTGTGGCAGCGATCTATCTCACATCCTGTGAGAAGCAATTTATTTTTTTAAAACAAACCAAACATTTCTATTAGTTTGTATAGTGACAGCGATCTGGTCTGTTGGATTTGTTTGTCAAGGTTTGGTGGTCCAGTCCAGTTCTTTATATACAAACAAACACGCAGTGGTAAGAACTTAATGACTAAGGGCCCATCAGGGGCATCTCAATATTCATAAAGGGGCCATACCTCAGTGAAATCCTGGTTGTATATCATCCGCTGTATAGATTTCACCAGTCACAGTGTTCAAACACAAGTTGTAATTGGAAATGTTTTATACACTTTCCGACGTAATTTGCAAAAAAAAAAAAAGCCTTTTTGTGGAACCCATGCTGGGCTTTGTGGTAGGCTTAAGGCCGATTTGTAGAGGGCCCTCTGCCTTTTGACTGAGGAATGTCTCCTGAGAATATTAAATAAGGTTGGGATCATTGTTATTGTCCCTACATGTTTCATTTTCATGGAATTCAGAATCACTTGAACTGCGTGATCGTAGGTATGAGAAGGACTCAAAGGCAACACAACCAGTTTAGGCTGATGACAGTCTCTTATCAAAGCTAACAAGCTAACTACAGTACAGTTGGAAGAGGATAACAAATGTTCAGCAACAAGGAACAACAGACAAGGTGACATGGTGAAGGTCAAAGGCAAAGAACCTGTCAGAAAGAGGGCTGAAAGTCCAGTCAACATGGATTCTACAACAACCTGAGCTAAAAGAGTGGAGCTGTATTATACTAGGTGGAACACGGAGTGTGATTGCAGGATTAAGCAGAGGTGAGTTTCAAAAGCTGGCAGTGCTGGCCGTGGTGGCCTAGTGGTTAAGGAAGCAGACTCGGCACTGAGGTGCTCTCAGCATAGCACCGTCTCAACCCACATCACTTCTTGTGGGCTCACCACCCACAGGAAGGCTCCCAATATGGTGCAATGTGATTTGGGTGGTGCCAGCTGCCCCTGGCGCCACCCCTGCGGCTGGCAACTGAGAAGCAGAAGAAGATGAATGAATGAATGAGTTTCAGCTGCTAAGTTCCTGAGTCTGACTGAGTACTTTCACTGTAACACATTATGTTGTGGTATAGCTATAACCATGTAACCATGGGGTTGTAAAAATCTACTCTTTCTGTAACTTTTATTTCATGTTAAAGAAGATTCTCAGCCATCCAGGTCATTATCAACGTTAAAGAGTCACCTGGGAAGTGTTAGATGGATATTGATGGGTCGTTTTAGTAATTGTCAGGGTTGTTTTGGTCACACGTCTCTTTGAGATGTGACGGGGAAATCTTTTGAATATGTGGGTGATAAGTTGTGTCTCGAACCACCTCTTCTGTTGAGGGATTGTTTTTCCATGGTTGCCAAAAATATTTCCGTTTACTCTTTTAACTTTTTCTTAAACCATCTGTCTTCTCTTCGTTCCTTAGGTGCAGGCCTTCTTGTGGTTCCACAGATTTCTAAATCTAGATATGTAGCCAAAGTCTTCAGCACCCAAGCCCCTCTATTATGGAACCACCTGCCGGCTCCAGTCCATGGGGCTGACACGGTCTTTATTTTCAAGACTAGACTAAAGACGTTCCTTTTTGACATTGCCCATGTTAGCCTATAGGTTCAGACCCTTTTGTACAATTCTTTCTCTTGCTGTCCTCTCTCTCTTTTCTTTACTTTATTCCTTATTTCCTATTTTATCCCCCTTATCTCCTAAGGACCAATTCATTTGGCCGCGGACCTCATGTCCCTGGAGTCTCTGTTCTCCCCCCATAACCCTATGTCCATGGATTGAACTCAAGACTTAGCCTCCACATCCTGGCCCAGTTTCTCTAGGACCCTATGGTCTGCCTTCTCGACCCAGGATTTCACCTGCATTTTTCTGCAGTGACTTTTAAGAAGTTGTAGTGTGAATAGCCTTAATTGATAAAAAAAAAATCAGTTTTTCTCCTTTGTACCTTCCTGTCCGTCCTGGGCGAGGATCCTCTCCACTGTTGATCATCCTGGGGTTTCCACTGAGTTTTTGGGAGTTGTTCCTCAGTCGGTGTGAGGGTGTATAAGGGCAGGGGGCAGTTTTTTTTCACTGTATCTTGTTTATTTTACATAATTGTGAAGTGCCTTGGGACAACAGTTGATGTGATTTGGCAGTTTAAACAGGTAAAGTTGAAGTTCCAAGATTTGAACATCTTGGTCCTCAAGACTGGCGTCTGTAGCCTTCAGGTGAGGGTGAACAGCTGAGTCCTGACCTAACCAGTTAGCCCTCCTGTGTTCAGTGGTTGTCCGGTTTCCCAAATTAAGAGGTCCGTAAACTCGTAAACACCTCACTTTATGGCAAAGACCACGTTGTCCATCTTGAGTCATGGAATCTTGTCTTTGGGATGAGCCAGTTTTTGTCTCAGGGTGTTGCCTGGTTTGAACTGGACGTGTATTTAGTGCTGCCTGAGGATCCCCCTGAGTTTCTTTAAAACCCTTATGATATACAGAATGGCATCTGGGACAACCCATTAGGGGTAACCACAGACATTCTGTTAGGAATGTCCTTATGTGTCCCTGTTCCCTCATTTTACTTTTATTGTTCTTGAGAATGATCTCTGCCTGTCCAAAAGGTTTTAGTTATGAACTTATTTTTAAAGATGTTTCATCCCTCAGTTGACGAACTTCATCATTTACTGGTTGATGTCCAAAGGAACACCAGAAGTTATACTCCTCTAGACCACTCCCCTCACCGCTGGACAAAGGTGTGAAGACCTGATTTTCGGCAAACACATCATTCCATTTTACTTCAAACCGGACAACACGCTCAGGTAGAGGTTAGTTCACACAAAGGACAAAATACCAAGGGCAAGGAATGCAGTAAAGATTATTTAGATCTGTTTATTGGGTAGACAAAACAACCACTCCACAAACACATGGCCCAGCACAGGAGGGAAACCACATCAGGACAGAACTCAGCAGTTTATCTCCGTCTCAAACAAACTCTTTCAAGGACTCAGATGTGCGTATTTTGGACAAGGTAGAGGAAGCCATCTAGGCCCATGTGGAACAACCAACCTTGCATAGAGGCGGAGGTCTGTGTCATCAATTGTACAGACCATTCTGCCTCGAGAGTGCAACTAAGGAAGTTTAACTGCTCATCAACACCACAGTAGTCTTTTCTGGGGACGTGACCACTATGACTACCATTCACATTGGGAAATGTGACAGGAAAACTCCTTAACATCAGGAGCAGTTTCTGTCAAAAAGGTGTGACCAAAACAACTCTTCACACCTTTGTCCAGTGGTAAAGGGAGTGGTCCA
The DNA here is from genome assembly GCA_016785265.1 of Paraplagusia blochii. Classification (NCBI taxonomy): domain Eukaryota; kingdom Metazoa; phylum Chordata; class Actinopteri; order Pleuronectiformes; family Cynoglossidae; genus Paraplagusia; species Paraplagusia blochii. The sequence continues at coordinate 7,529 of JAFBJS010002297.1, read as the reverse complement.
AACAAGTATAACTACTACTCTGACATCACCCAGAAACTGGAGTTCCTCAGTTAAGGAATGTCCGCTGCTTCCTACCAATAGCTTTTTGGGTAAAATGTCCTGGATGAATGAGAATCTTCACAGACAATATCTGCCTGTGACTGTACAGTTCAGATGACACCTAATTTGTGTTCCAGGGGGTGGTGTGAGTCGTCAATGTTCAGTTGCATGCCTTCAGTTGTTTAGCTGCACAGCCCAAAAAGGCAAGGGTGTTGTCTTTGACATCTTCTCTGATGAACTTGATGTTTCTGGTTTTGAGTGACTAGGAGCTGTTCCCAGAGGTTTGCCACTATTGGAGAAAGAGGGGAGCCCAAAAAAGGGACAAGTCCATCTTCCCTCGGAATGTTATTTTATGGTGTTTCTGGACAAGCTGTGCTAGCAGTATTGGCCAAGCAATGGTCACTTGGCATCTGGAAAATAATGAAGTGCACAAAGACCTTATTTTTATTTTTTTTGATGATTGACTACCTTTTACAACAGTGCTTCTCAATGTGTGGGGCGGGCCCTCCAGTGGTGCGCGGTGTGATGCTGAGGAGGGCGCATGTGACCCTGGGGAACATGCTTTTTTCCGCCGTATTACAATAAAGTGTAATTGCACATCCTTGTAGGTTGAACTATATCTGTTTCTTCTTGTTTTCTTTATGTTAACAAGGATACGATGTTATGCAGAGGTGTAGCTAGAACTATTTTATAGAAAAATGCTATTATTTACAATTGCAGCGGAGAGTGGGTGGTGGGGAGGTGAATTGTTTTCTTCTTGCTGGGGGGGCGTAACGGAAAATAATTGAGAAGCACTGCTCTGCAAAGACATACTGAGCAATCAAATGCACTCTTCTAAAGGAACTTGTAAATCAGGCTCCCAGAACAGATCCAGAGACACAAGTGAACAGAATTTACGTAGACTGGGGTTAAGCTTATTTTATTTCTCCCATTGTCTAGTTCTAGATTTCACCTAATACTTACATGAACCGGAAAAGCTTAGTAATTAAGGAATCCGACTTGGGTCCAGGGTTTCTGGTTCGAGTCCGTCAGCTGCCAAGTTACAACTGAGGTGCACTTAGCATGGCACCATCGACATCCACTGATCCTTAGTTGCTCAAAGATGCCCACTGTTCATTTTGATGATGGGTTAGGGGTAGAGGTTGGACTCCATTGTGCGCCTTCATTGTGTGTATGGCCCTTCTCTTGTATTGAAAGCCATTTGTTGTTATGAGCAACATCTGTAGTTTTCTTGATATTTGGTACTACATGTATGTAGGTTTATTTAATATTTTAATGCAATTAGAGTTATATAGTACTATACCCAATACTTTTTGAAACATAAATGAAAATAACCAACTCCAAGGATCGTTTCCATATGCACAAGAAGGACAAAGGGAAAGATACATTTAATTACAGCACACAACTATTAAGGCTTACGCACGAAGACAGGTATTAAGGCTTTGGCCAGTAAGAGAAAAAGTAAAATTACGCTTCCACATTATCCATTTCCTTAAGATGGTTGCAAACCCCTGGACACAGTTAATCAGTAAAAGGGCACACCTCCAAGTATCCATTCTTCAGTAATGGCATTAGAGCCGAGCAGTAAGATTTACAGATGCTTTAATGTGCCAGAGTCTTCTGCATAAAAGTATATACAAAGGTTAATATTGCAATAATATGTTCCTGGAGGGCATTGCAATCATTATCTCTCTGCTGGTATCAATTAGAAGCACTTTACTGCAGGTAATGACGAGGATTCTGCTACAAAATGACATTATTATTATTATCCTCATCTATAATATCTGGGTGGATACACAGAATGTGTAGGAGAATGGAAAAATGAGGTAAAAGCTGAAGTTCAAACAAAGGTAGGGTTTAAAGAGAAACAATGTTGGCACTTGTGTATTAAAATGGAATTAAAATAGTGAAACCTGCGCAGACTAAGACCTAAAACAATGTTTGATCATGTGCAAATGTACACCAGACGAAAAAATAAAAGGTAGACGAGCAGAAATTTGCCAGGAAAACGCTTTCCCTTGAATTCCTTACATTTACAGAAAACCACTATGTCCTGAATTAGAGTTTTTACTGTTATATATTGCCATTTGTAAGAGCAGGCCGGGCCAAAATGCAGCACGAGAGAGGCTCCCTGCAGGTTCAGGGAATTTAGTGCAAATGTTGCAAATAATACAGGGACACAAGAACAAGTACGCAGATCAATAAGGCATAAACACCAAGGTATGAACACCAAACAGGAAGCATGAAGACAGATCACTATTAGCATGAAAAGAGAGCAGATAAAGAATGAACAATATATACTAATACAGTGGACCCCAACCACTGGGCCGGGGACTGGTGCAGGTCCAGCGGGTGAATTGGTGCCGGGCCGCAGAAAAATAATGTTTCATTTTGGCCCCATCTGGCTGATTCCACTTCATCCATACCCATATCAACAAAGAACTGACCAATAGAATGGCTAGAATTCCATTATCAACAATGCAACTATATTTGATTTGGATTTTTTTTTTCTCAGTGAAGACAACAACAATAAACTCAAAATGACGCATTGATACAAGATTCCAACCTTTTATATCGGCTTGGTAGGAGAAAATTATAGACTTGGTGCACTCGAGAAACTCTTGTTGTGTGCATGCACGATTAATTTGGGTAGGAAGATTTTATGGGTAGGAAAATATTTCAGAACACTGGAAATTTACTTTCAATAAGGGTATTTATCTGCCACAACTTAGCAACCGGTCCGTGAATATAGTACGAGACGTTTAACCAGAACACTGGGGATGGGGGGAACACTGTACTAATAGACTAATGAATAACACACAGGTTAGGGGAATGACAGTGGCGGTACAGAAGACAGGCGGGGGGAGGATGACAGACTGGTTTAGATAAGACCTATCTGGTTTGTTTTTTTTTTGAAAATTGGTCCACCACTAAACTACCACTCCATTCTTGCTTTGAGGCTTTCTGTTTTCCTGATGTAGGAGTCTCTGTTCTCCAGGTGTGAGAGGGAGGAGTGCAGGACTGCAGTGATGGCGTCAGATGTGGATCTGTTGGGCCGGTAGGCAAACTGTAGGGGGTCCAGTGAGTCCGGGATGTTGCTTTGAACAGCAGCATCACAGAGGGGACGAGAAGAAAACTGGACAAAGTCATCACAAAGTCCAGCTCTGTCCTGAGTCCTTCTCTGGACCCAGTGTGGGAGGTTGGTGACTGGAGGGATCTGGCAAAACGGACATCGATGCTGGACAAGGAGTCCCACCCCCTGTAGGACACACATGTCACAACTTCAGGGACAGACTGCTCCACCCTCCGTGTGTGTAGGAGAGATTCTGAAGATCTTTCCTTCCTGCTGCTGTCAGACTGTATAATGCTCTCCAGCAAAGCCTTCTCTGCTGACCTAAACATGCTCAGAAAAAGTGGAAGGTCAGTGGTAGCTAGCTGGCGTGCAACGTGATTGGCTCACGTGTCCCTTGATTGGATAAGCTCTGACAACGTCATCTTGTTTGATTTTTCCAGACTGACAACAGAACCGACTGTAATGTATGGCATGGCTGATTATAGAGGGAAAAGTTCTCCTTGATCTCCTTGATTTTCTTCGGATAAAAAATCAGAGCGAGAGTATGGGGTAACTTTACACATGGGCTCTGAGTCCTCCCTTCTTCTTCCCCGTTGTCCTTGTGGGAGGCTACGCAGTCGTGGGTCAACAGGGTGTAGAGGATGGGACTGAGGACACACCCCTGTTAGTGATAATGCTGGCTTAAGTCCTCAAGTGAGTATGTTATCCTAGCAGTCGGTGTGGGTGTGTGTTGTTGTTGTTAGCGGTTAGCACCAATAAATGAAAAAGAAGCATCGAAGTGAGGAATGTAAAGTTGGAGAGTCCAAACAGACTGGTGGAGGTTGGCGTGGGTTGGAAAAGAAGAAAAAAAAAAAAAAAGTAAAAAGCCACTCCAGACTGAGACTGGTCGACCGCACAGGCAGCAACCTGGATCCGATTTGAATCGGATCGTTATGCGAGATTCACACCCCTAATATCCACCTTTCAGTTTTCCTCGTCTTCATAGATCTGTATACAGATATATATATATACTGTATTTACAGCTTCTCAAGCTTCACTGGGATAAAAACAACAGGAGGCAAATAATGCAGTCAAGAAAACTGAACAGAACTTTCCATGAGACCTGGACTTCAGCTGAACGTCAGACTGTAGTTTCAAAGCGTTTGTCAAACCCACATTTTATTAGCTGGGACCTGATTCAGTGGCCTAGGGGGCGGCAGAGTGCTTCAGGGGATTCAGGGTCTTATTTATGGAGGGAGAATGGACATGTTGGGATGTTAGGGAAGGACAGAAGACTTAAGTGGAGGTGGGACTGGGTCAAGGATGGACAGATTGACAGATGAGGTCAGACAGGAGTCATTTACTTAATCTCAGCAGATCCTGAAATAAGCCTGGACTCACAGACTCCCATTGTAGACAGTATGACATGATAAAAGGCTGGATTCATGTCCGTCTTCAGTCCATTGATGACCACTGTACAGCAATGTTGTCTCTTCACCTCTTCACATTTACAAGTAGTGTGGTCCACACCTAGGACAATGGTTTAAGACGAGACCATAACAGTTAGTGCTGCTGATGACATCACATTTGTCCTGTGATCAGTGTTGGGACTGAGTGTTACTTGAAACGTTGTTATGTAACGAACTGAACCCATGCGTTGAAAAGGAGCTATAATTGGTTGACGAAGGTTAACGTTTCAGGCTAAGCCAATCAGAGCAAGAACTGGGCGGAGTTCATCGTCCTGGAGAACCAGCTGTTCTCTCCCGTTCAAGGCGCTGTTTTTATTAAACGTGTGGAGTTTCTGTAGCCGTTCTCTATGTCAGGACTAATCGTATTTGAAATAAGTATTTTTGGGAGATTTGCTAGTGAAACGCCGTTCGGTGTCGTCTCTCATGTCATCAACCAGAAGAGTGGTTTACATTGTGACGATGCTGAAATGTTTTTACTCTCATTGAAGAGGCTTTTTACTCTGATACTGCAGCTGTTTCTATCTGTGTCCATTTATATGGACTATTGTTGTGAGGCTGAAAGAGCCTGGTTTATAATGAAAGTTCTTCTGTCCAACACTGGACATTTCTTGTTTATATCAAATGCTGCACAAATAATGATGGGACTGTTTCAGACAAAATGGTCAAAAATAAATGTGTCATTTTTCTATAACTTATGTTGTATGTTATTTACAGAAGGCCTTTTATTTGATATCACAACAATTCAGGGGAAATCTCAAGGATATATCAGTATCGGTTAATATTGGTATCGGTAAATGTTTATTTCGGACATCCCTTATAAAAAGTCAGCTCCCACAGACTCTGTGTGATACTACACTGCAGATGAATACAAATAACAAAAAAATACTTTCAGAACTAAATGATTTTCAGAAAATGTGGAGAGAAAATCTATAAAATGTAAGTACTTACCATTGATTTACTGCTAAGTAAAAATTCAGTTATCGCAATGGTCTAATCTAGCGTTCCCAAACCTTTTTTTACACCTAGGACTTGTTAAATATGCTACAGAAGACAACACTAAACTTTGTTAGTGTGTTTTTAAAGTAACTAATAACTAGTTACTTCTTCAGAGCAGTAACTGAAAAGTAATGAGTTCCTTTTTAAAGTAACTTGCCCAACACTGCCTGTGAAAGTGTTTCTGTTGAGTTTGGATAATTTAATGCATATCCAGACATTTACTTGTAACTGTAAACCACCACCACAACACATCATTTGTCATTTTTATTTCTTAGTGGGAAATAAATAGTGGGAAGTCATTTTCGCAGAATATTCAGAGATGGCCCAACATTTTGGACCCTGAACCAGAACTGTATTGTTTCTGAGTCCAGGAACATTGCCTTGTTGCTTGTTTCCTGGGGCCACAGTCTGGACAGTTATATCTGATACCAGTTAAAAAAAGAAACACCTCAGGTCAGGTTAGTGAAGCCACAGACTTACAGGTTCCAGATCCAAAAGATCCTGTTGAATTTTTGAGACGTGTCAAACATGGACTTAGAAATAATACGTACAACAAAAGGTCAAATTACTATTTTTATTATCTGCAATAACTGTTGAAGACAAACAATTGGATGAAAATCATAATTAACAGTTTATTTTGGGAAAGGAAAAACACTTCATTCTACACATTTACATTCAGTTAACCTGTTTACCAGGATTGACCAAGGAAAATATAAGCATTAAAACAGAAGTTCATTCCCTCAGATTTACCTTCAAAGTTCTTTTATTTTTTCTTCAACCGTTTCATTTTCCATATTGATCTCATTTCTTTTC
>JAFBJS010002296.1:287830-313515 GCA_016785265.1 Paraplagusia blochii | reverse complement strand
CTGATCACAGGGCAGTCGGGAGAAATGTCTGAAACAAACAGTTATGGCTGTAATTGTTCACAATGTTAATCCCGCCCTGAATGTCAACATTGTGAAAATGTAACAATGTCTGCGTATTTTACTTTTTTAAACGAGGACGTTCTGTAGAAGTTCCCCTAACAGAGTTCTGTTCAGACTGAATTTACTGTGTTATTTCAGTGGTGTCCAAAGAGAACCAAAAAAGGACATTTCATTTTTTTAGTCATTTCTGAAATGTGTGTATTTATTTGCTCGTGTTGTTACTTTTATATTTATATACTTATATACAATAGTAATAATGTCTTCTTTAGCGTCATCTCTAAACAAATCAACAGCCAAGGTCATCAGGGCTTTCTTTCCAAAGGGAGAGTTCAGTCACCCATGTCATGGTCATGCACATTGTCCTGCACAACGAGAAAAGGCAATAACTTGCAAAATGTAACTGGTGAGGAGCGACCCCTGCTGGATTTTAGCTGTCATTACTCACAAACTGTACTGTAAACATTTTCATTCAATGCCATTTAAGTGTATAGTTTTTCTGTTACGATGTTTTTAATGTCTAAATGTCATTTTGTCCCTCTGTGTTTTTTTTTATTCAAGGCAAGCGTCTACACACTGTTACTGAATACAGTACATGGTTAATCACCAATGCCATACAATTATAAGTGGCTTTGCATAAAAGCAAATGGATTGCATTGTAATGTAATGTAAAAAAAAGGTTGAAATAATCCAAACCAACCACTGATTCTGATGGAGCTTCAGGGATTCCTGAGAGAAGAATAGACTGATCACTGTCACTTTGGAAATGTGTTGAACAGATGGTGTGTGTCTGTGAAGACTCTCATTCATCCAGGTCATTAATATCTAAAAAAGTTTAGTTGTCAGCAAATGGGCCAAAAAAGACAGAAACTGCTCCTGATGTTAATGAGCAGTTTTCTTGTCAAATGTCCAGATGTGTATGAGAGTAATTGTGGTCACACCTGTCTAGAGGAGACTACCCTGGTATTGATTGACTTCCTTGGATGGGATCTCAAGGTGAGCATGGCTTCATTCAGTCCTCTCGCAAACCTTCTTCCTCTTCTTCGTCCTCTTTGTCCCAAATAAACATATCTGAGTCCTCGAAAGAGTGTCTCTTTACTTTGAGATGTAAATAAACTTCCGAGTCATGACCCTTTTTGCTTTGTCTTCCAAATATACAGATCTCTATATGAGAACTCCTCAAGACCTTCCATGACTCTGTAGTGGCATCGGCCATTTTTTATGGAGTGGTCTGCTGGGGCAGCAGTATCACAGCTGCAGACAGGAAGAAGCTGGACAGACTGATTAAAAAAGCCAGCTCTGTCCTTGGATGTCCTCTTGACCCAGTGGAGGTGGTGGGAGAAAGGAGAATGGTTACCAAACTATCATCTCTGATGGACAATCCCTCCCCACCCCCTGCAGAACACCATCACAGCACAGGGCAGCTCCTTCAGTAACAGACTGAAACACCCCAAATGTCTGAAGGAGAGTTATCGCAGGTCGTTCGTCCCTGCAGCTGTTAGACTGTACAACAAACACTGCTCACAATAAATCACAAATAACCAGACTCAAGTGCAACATCCATCTATGTGCAATATCCATCTATAATGTCAATACCCCATTCTGTGTATATTTTTGCCTACAGTATTTAATGTACAGGATATAGTCTATTTTAGTCATTTTTAATACATTTTTTACATTGTAATTTTTTTTAATGCATGTTTATCTATTTATCTTTTCTAATTTGCCGCTGCAACAATGTAAACTTCCCCATGTGGGACAAATAAAGGACTTTCTATTCTATTCTATTCTATTCTGAACACTCTTCACTGCATTGTACTGCATAGACCACATTGTTCAGGTTTTCCTTTGGAGATTGGTCCTTGGAATGAACCAACCTCCGAGACTCTTTCCAATATATGTCTCCTTGTGTTGATAATACAAACCAACCACCGATCCTGATGGAGCTCCAGGCATTCCCGAGAGAAGAATAGACTGATTATTGTCACTTTGGAAATGTGTTGAAAACCGATGCTGTGTGTCTGTGAAGTCTCATTCATCCATGTCATAATATCTAAAAAAGTTTAACTTGGGTTAATATTAGATTCCAGCTCTCCATATTGACAAGTTAAATCTAGTGTGTTCATGCAATTCGACATGAAGATTAAGCTGAAAAAAATTCTTATACAATTATTATATAAAAGTGTTTGGCAAAATCATTCTTATTTAACGATGTGTAATCATATGTGTATGAAATTGCATTTTCCCCATTTAAATAGACTAAATTAAAACCAAAAAAGACTGGCAGCTGTATAGTGTAGATCATTGGTTGCCAAAGTCATAATAAATGTTACAGCAGTTTATTATAATTTTTTTATGTCACTATCATTGTATGTTGCAATGCAATAAAACTGTTTTTACTTTCTGAAGCACAGAAACTGTGCAGCACTGACATTATAAAATGCTTTGTAAGCTTCTGCGGGCTATTCAAAGTGACATGGTGGGCTGCATTTGGCCCCCAGGCCTTGAGTTTGACACATGTGGTGTAGTTGAAAGCGGAGTTGGAAATCAGATCGTTATGTGTATAAAATTTGTCCCTGGGATGAACCAACCTCAGTGTCTTTCCAACATTCCCAATACATAGGACACCACCACGTGTCTCCTTGTTTTGTAACCTTTTGCAATGTGTTGTGGTGTGGTTTCTTTCTTCTGCCTTTTTCCATGTTGTGGAAAGGCCCATTGGGGTAGTCACATGTTCTCAGGACCCGACTGATATTTGTGTGTTTTTTTTTTCTCTCACCTCTCTTCTGAATGGGATGCTGTTTGTCTGGTTTGTGGGGTCCTGATGACACCAGATATTTATAGTGCACAGGTGTCAAACTCTGGCCCGGGACCAAATTTGGTCCGCAAAGGAATCATATCTGGCTCACAAGATAAAATCAAATGTACTTGAGTTGTCCCTCCAGTATGTAAACCTTATATACAGTCATATATATTTTTGTATATACAGCCATTTGTTATATTGATAATGCATGCTTTTTATTATAGCACATACATTTTGCTCTGTAAAGAAAGGTTTACATTAAAATTATCTCGAAATACTAAGAAGAGACAGAATAAGATACATACCAATGATGTATGAATTAATTCTAATGTAATTTATCATGTATTGATAACATTAGGCTTTGTGGTTTTGTGTGCAGTTACAGATCAATGTTTCTATAAGAAAAACTATATTTAATATCTAGAGAGAAGGAAAAACATTCATGTTTACGGTTAATTAATGTTAATGTTAATATATGTTGAGTTTGGCCGGTGACTTCATGTCGTTTTAATTCTGGGCCACGGTGATGTTGAGTTTGACACCCCTAATGTTTGTTAGCGGAAAGGAGTAATGTAAGTCGTGTTCCCCTTGGGGGCGCCAGAGCTTCTGTATTCCTTCGACAAAGCGTTAACCTCAGTTTCTCTGACTAACGAGAATCAATTTGGATCTTCAGTGAAACGAAGAGTAAATGTCAAAATTCTCATAGTTACTTATATTGTTGTTGTTATAACTATTATTACAATCATTATCATTACTATTGATACCACCTCCCATCATCCCGCGCTCTTTCTGCGCTCGACTCACGTCGCTTGATGACGTCATACACTGAAGAGAAGACGTCTGTGCTGCTGCGTCACTTCGCGCGCCGCCACTCTCCTCATGCACTTCTTTTCCCCAAAACCTAGAGATAGATGTTTCGATTTCAGGTGAGTATCAAGCCACACTAACGCTGGTGTTCTTTTCCATCTTCTGTCGCGGTTGTGAATGGGGCGCAGAAGATAGATTAAAGCTGCGCCTGTTTTTGCGCACTGAACGTTGGTCATTGTTGACGTGCCTGCTACCTCCAGTGCGCTATTTGCAGCGGTCGGGCCTGTGAAACAGCCCGATTTCCTGCTGACATGAGCTCGGGAGCAAGGTTAGCATTTTCGCGGTGTGAGACATCAGTTCTTAGCTTCTTCTCTTATGAGAGAAATAGCTGCCGTAAAAAGATGATTGACTTCAGTTTTCCAGTGGCATATTATGCGTTATATGTGTGTCGAAGTGAGATTCTCGTCCTGTAACGCCAGAAGCGTTAGCATGTTAGCTTTGCGTCCTAAGGTGTGTTTATTCCTATTATGTAAAACCTCTACGGGGGCAGGACAGTCGTCACAGAACCACACTTTGTATTAGTACGTTAGTTTTATTATGCAGTTATACAATATACAACAAAATCGCGTACCATTTTAAATTTAATTCGCTTACTGTTATATAACCGTATTTCATTTGAATACTTTTGTAGTCGACCAAAACATTGTTTGTCCCTTTTATCAGCGGTTGCCACAGCGAGTCAAAAGTTTCCATCTCCCCCTGTCCTCTGTATCCTCAACCATAACTCCAACCACCTCCATGTCCTCCCTCACTGCATCCATAAATCTCCTCTTTGGCCTTCCTCCTCTTCTCTCTCTCCTGGTAGCTCCATCTCTAGTTTTATTCTTTTACCAATATATCCACTGTCCCGCCTCTGAACATGTCCAAAGCATGTTAATCTGACTTCTATAGCTTTTCTCCAAAACCCTTCTGTTTGTGTCCCCCAATCACCTCATTCCTGATCCTGTCAATCCTTGTCACCCCTAGAGAGGACCTCAGCATCTTTAACTCAACAAGGGAAAACCTTCAAATACAGGACCCCATTGAGCAATAAAGTAAAAAGATAAATTCAATGAGAAGAAAATTATCTGATGTACTGTATGTAGTCAGATACTGCCAAATGCACTGTATTGTAATGTAAAGTAACAAAGGTTAAAATATTACAAACCAACCACTGACCCTGATGGAGCTCCATCAGAAGAGAGTCAGCTAAAGTGAAGGGAAAGGTTGTGAGACAGCCATGATGTATGGATTATTTTTTGTCATTGTAGCCAAATCAATTTAAATTACCATGGTTGCGTACTGGCTTTATAAAGTTACATTTCCTTCAGAGATTGCGTGGTGTCTGGTTTCAGCATGTTTAATAAAAGGCTTTTGATTTGACACTGTCTCTGTGTCGAACTAATGTGTCCCAGGATCAGCCTACACTGACTAATCATTGAGAGAAACAGTATATCTGTCTCAATATCACCAAGCAGAAAAAAATAAATCTGTGCGTGTGTATTTATACTTGGTTACATATAGTTTGGGCTGGTTTTTTTTTTTTTTTTTTTTAGGATTTTATTCACATCGCTGCTTCTGTATTGCTTCAATGGTGCTATATAGTCAGCGAGGACATTAAGTTTGCCAAGCCAAGCACAGCCAATTGTCTTTTCACAGATTGGATCAGGTAGAGAGTGAAGGAGAGCTTGTTAGATGTGGGCTATGGAGACAACCTATTGAGAGGTTTGCAGTGTGTGGGCTGGAGTATGATATTAAACCTCTTAAATGTGCTCAAGGAGGTCATTTGGGGCAGTGTTCCCCAACCTCTTTTGCGCCACAGACCGGTTTAATGTCTGATACTTTTTTCACAGACCGGTCATTAAGTTGTGGCAGATTAAAGCCCTTTAAAAAAATTTAATTTCTGGTGTTCTGTAATATTTTTCAAGTGCACGCAGCCTATAATTATCTGCTAGAAGACTGGTATACAAGGTTAGGATGACTCTGCATCATTTTGAGTTTATTGTTGTTGTCTTCACTGAGAAAATATTTCCTAATCAAATATAGTTGCATTATTGATGATGGAATCCTAGCCATTCTATTACGTTCTTTAGTTGATATGGATATGGATCAAGTAATAGCCAGATGGGGCCTAAAGGAAACTTTATTTCGGCACCAACTCACCCACGGACCGGTACCGCTGCCTGGCCCAGTGATTGGGGACCACTGATATGGGCATATAGTTATCTCTAGAGGAGTCCCTTAGTTAAGGTGAAGGTAAACAGATGACTATTGAACTTCCAGAACAAAGAACAGACCAGAGAAGAAAACTGAACTGGGTCTTTAACAAGTATTTGGAACTAATCTGTTGGCCCTCCACTGTGGCTCAATAAATTCAGTTCAAGAGCTACATTAATGTTTATTTTTTTCAGATGACAAACACTGTCACACTGGAATGTCATCTGGTGTCAGACTTGCATCTGCATAGCGAGCAAAGAGGCTTTTCATCCCTCTTTTATAAGTCAGAAGTCAGTATATTAATTGTTGCTGTTGCATTTTGTCTGTGCATTGGGGTGTAAGTTGACAAGATTCTTTAGAAATACATAATGAAATTGGTTCCAATTTGCTGTTAATTCAAATATACATTTTATTTTGAGTGTTAGTACATTTTTTATGTGTCCAAATTTCCTTAAAAAAATACCACTATTTATTTAATGATTCTTTGATCTTTGCACATCCTAATTCACTGTGAAACTAACAACATCTTGCTTTCCTGCTCTTGCTGTAGTCCCTGGATGAAGACTGTACGTTGGAGGAGGAAGAGGAGGGATTGATCGAAGGGGAAGAAGAAATTGATCAATTCAATGATGATACCTTTGGTGCAGGAGCCATCGGTAAGTCCAGTGTTGAAACAATATCATGTGTTAACTGAGCTTCAGGTTGTATGTAGTTGGTGTTCTTAGTGTAAATGTAAAATGTAAATCCCAAGATGAACTAAAAAATTGCAAAATTGTATTCCTTTTAATGCTTTAATTTCACCCAATTTTTTTTTGGTCTTTTTACGTCTATCCAAAACAATAAAATAACTATAGGGAGCGCTGCGATTTATCTTGACTCATTAATTTAGTCTTGGACGTCCACTTGGATGTTGCGCTCATGAGAGGAGCATCATCTTTTTTCACAGTAGCTTCCCTACGGTGTAACAATCTTCCAGTTGCCACTAGAACAGTTTCCTTCCTCTCTGACTTCAAGAAGAACTTGAAAATCTTTCTTTACCATGAACACCTATCTTAACAACTAACAATGAGTTACTTTGCTTTAGTTTACAAGTTTATGTCTTTTTTTAATAACATTTTTTCTAACTGTAAATTGCTGTTAAGCATCTTCAAATGTAACATATTTTAGACCAGTGGTGCACAAAATAAATAATATTAATTAAAATTAGATATGTTATTGTACTTCAAGATGTTAATCACTGGACTGAATTGCGAATCATGTAGGTATTGAGTCAGACAGTATAACATGTATAGTAAATATATTAAGTGAGTTTTTGATCTATGTAGATCGCTTCAATCTGGTCATTTGAAAAGTAGCTCACAAGACAAAAAAGTGTGGACACCTCTGGACTAGATATCAGAGGTCAATATATTATAATAACCTCTGTGTAGTATGGAGTCGCAATCAAATTAAGAGACAAAACATTGCCTGTCATAAGTAAGTGTCTGGGTGTCTATATATTCATAATTTGTTGTATTAACATTTAAATTTAAATAGATAAATGAAATGTATAACTTAAAACTTGTATGACTACATAGTAATTTTCATGGCTGCATTACACTGCACTTTCTGTCAGTATTACAGTCTGAACATGGTCGGTAATAGTGCTTCTGTAAGAAACTTTTAAAAATATTACCTGCCTCCAATGCATGTGTAGGAAAAAGTATCCCCACTCAGGAAATGCTGCATTGATTTTTAAAGATCAAATGTCGCACACTTCATTGCCAGAGATGGGTCGTTGTTTACCAAGCTCGGATCAGAAATTCATCAAGGAAAATGTTCAGCTCGGTGAACAGAATAGAATAGAAATGCTTTCTTGATCCCAGACTGGTTTATTGCAACGTAGGAGCAGCATTACATTACATGAAAACTTAATGTACCTTAGTCGACAGGCCTGTATTGTTAAAAAAGTGGATGAGTCAGATAAAAAACAGTAATCAATAAGTATGTATATAGAGAATTTAACTGTTGTTATAAAGCACTTTTTTCTTTTTATATATAATTGTTATGCAGACAAAATGAATGATTCTCTAATTATTATTATGGTTATTAAATTACCCACTAATGACCAGGTTCATGGTGTCAGTTCCCATGGTGACTGACTCAAAATTTCACTTTCCGCTTTTTCTGGAACAGATGTGAGTTTTAGGATTAACTTAATCTGAGTTTTCGACTGCTCTCTGAAATAACCCATTTGATGACTTAATGGTTCCTTCCTTTGTCGAACTGCAGATGAGTTCTGGTTCTGTCTGAGTATTGAACTAAAACCAAAAGCATGTGTCCTTCATCACAATATGACTACATGACAGGAGACTCCAACATGGACTGACAGCTCTTCATCTCATTGTTCTTATCTCAGATGATGACTGGCAGGAGGAGCACAAACGACTGGCGGAGCTGGATGAGCGAGATGGGCTGGGGGCAGAAGGTGGAGGAGACATGGGGAGAGACTTAGATTTTGGAGGAGTAGAGGAGTCTTCCTCTTCTCTTCTTATTCCTTCCGCAGGACGTCCTCCCCTCCCATCCTCCCTTCCTTCCCTCAAATTTGCATCCTCCTCCAGGCTGCCTCCTTCAGGTTAGTCATTGATTATATTGATACCCGAGGTTGTCTTAGCGCTAGATCTAAAAAATAATGTAAATATTGTGAATTCAAGATGCTGAGGATAGAGGAGGGGGAGGTGACCTGGCGGAGTCCTTGGCCAGGTTCATACTGGAGGCGGACCCGGCTATTGCAGGCGTAGGGACCACCGAGAGACCTGGACCTTCCCTGAGTTCATCCGGTTCAAGCTTATCCTCCCTTCAGGGACTGGATCCTTCCCGTGTTCTGCCCCGACACTCATCTATGCCACAGCCCACACATTCACAGCAGCCTCCTCGCCCCTCCCAGCACCAGCTGCCCTCTGGACCCCCCAGTTCAGGTATGAGAGAAGGCAGGATGTTATTTGTCTTGTCTATTAGCTTTGAATAGCTTTTGTGTTTCTTAAATATAAATCTGCAAATACAAAATAAAACATTTCAAAATATATACTCCAGCGCCAATCTGTGTTGTAATCAGTCAAAGGAACCAGAACTGTTTCAATGTTGGACTGATTGTCTTTGCTGTTCAGTTTGAAATTCGTTTGTGTTGAGCTGTTGTTTGTTCTGCTGTTTCACTCCAGGCCTTTCCTCAGCCACTGCTCCTCCATCAATGCTCAGCTACCAGCAGCAGCAACATATGTTGCACAGAGGCTCCGCCCCCATCGCTCAGGTGACATTTTAGTGTGCACAATTCTGATATTTTCAAACGGAAACTAAAAGTACACCTATTTTAATATTGATCTCTCACTTATAGATGAATTCTCACAATATCTGGGACAACAGTATGGGCTTTGGCCCAGTCAGCGTGTCCCCAGGACTGGCTACTCACATGGAGGTGTGTTCACACATTAGAGCTCCCATTGTTGTCACATCTGTGTGTATGTTGTCAAATCTGAGACCAGAAGTGTTATGATCAATTTAGAACCCTACTATATATACTACAACATGCGACAAGGTTTTCAATGTTATGCCGGTCGATAGGAAACTCTCATATTTAATTTCATCGTTTCATTTTGTGTTCCCAGGACAGTCCATTAATGTCCATCATCAAAGAGGTGGGTCTCCCCAAATTACCTCCTCACGGAAGGAATGATGAAGGACGGGATTTGTCTGAGAGAGTCCCGCCTCCTCGCTCATCTTCCCCTGTGATTGGCTCTCCTCCTGTGCGGGCTGTACCTATTGGGACACCACCCAAACAGCCAATCAGTCACAGTCTAAACCATCAGGTGACTAACAATCTTTAAAAGATTTTCTATCTTTTGGAATATTTCTGTCTATAAGCAAAAATAAAAGTGAGCTTAGATCTTCTTCTGGCTTTCTTGATCTGAGTTTCACTGTAGGGAATTAGATGTGACTGTTTCTTTTAAATTTACATTTTCATACACCTCGCTACGGGAGAAAATAGTATCTCTGTTGCAGAAAGTTCCTCCGTGTTTTATTATATTTAAACTGTGAAGACTTAAACATTTTCAGTTATTTGTCTTCCCGTTAACCTCCTTCTTCTCCACCTGTCCTTGTGTGTAGAGCCATCATCCCACAGCAGTCCATGTCCGAGCTCCGCTCCAGCACAGATACCCGCCTCCTTTCCCTGAGCGTCTGTCACCAAACACTCTCCTCAATATAGCTGTGAGTCTCCCCTATCCCTCCCACACCTCTCTCTGAATTTAGGATTATGAACGTCAGCATATGGCATTCAAGTTGTATTTCACACTGCCCGCCTTTACGTGATTGTGTTGAAGAAAATAACTGAATTTGCACAGATTTATTGTTCTAATGAGTGTTTTACATCTCTTGTACATCTTTTTTTTTTAAACTGTTGTTTGTTTGTAGAATTCTCCCCTCGGCCGCAGTCCCTTCCCTCCTGGTGTGGGGCCAGTTCTGTCACAGATTAAACGGGCTCAGCTGCTGAACTCTCAGGTGAGTGTCACGGTCAAAGGTTCTCACATCTAATGTCTGTTTTATGAATGATTTAGCTGTAACAGAGAAATTTGTGCTCCTATTTTCCATACAACACTGACCATATTTAGTTCATCTGACTGGACATGTGCAACGATGATGGCACTTAAAAATCTCTACCGCATTGGAGCCTGGGAAAAAAAGCCCAACAGTACATGTAGTATTGCATGGAAATTTGAGTAGTTTAGCTTAGCATACACTGTGCAACTTTATACTAGTCACATCATCCATCAGCTGCCCATACTATATAATCTCTCACTGGTAATCTCACTCATGGTGTCATGATTTATGGGCTCACATAAGTGTTGGGTGATATGACAATATATAACGTGGTGATGTTAGAAAAGTTCCCACGATATATATTGTGCCATTTCTATTCTATCGTTTATAGCAGACCTTGGCAAACTAAGGCCCGGGGGCCAGATACGGCCCGCCCAACTTGTCCAAATTTTAACTTTTAATTTATATTATCATTTTCCTTCTACCTTTTCCCTGCAAAGCCAGCATTTCCCCAGTAGATAGTCTAAAACATTGCCTTTATTCAATACTTTACTCATCATTTATCTTAGTTTACACAAATACTCAATCTTTCTGATCCTCACCTCGCTAACGACTCAAATTTTTGCACCACCTGTGGCCCGCAAGTCAAAATAATTGCCCAGGCCTGGTTTATAGCGATCGTTTATAGATCTTTTTTATCAAATACTACACATACCATATGGTTTAATAGCCTACGACAATTTCATTTGTGTTGTCTTGTCCCTATGCATACTCAAAGTTGAAATAAGGGGAAATAATTTGAAATTAAAAAAAGGAGGTTTTGCTGAGCAACTGCGAAATGGCATTGCTTTACATCTTGCATGAAACTATACGTTGCTTCACTCTGAAGTGCTGAACGATGGAAGAAGCACTTTTAGCAAAGAGGTGGGTCATCTGTGATTTGGTTACATTTTGAGTCCAAGAGGTGAAAGACTGTTTCTGCACTCGATGCCAACACAACAAACCGTTTTTAACACATAAAGAAGAAAATGAAGCCAGTGATGGGAGATGTGGTCACAGTTTATGTCTGAGACAGGAGGAGAATAATGCTCAGCCATCAAAAACTAATTTCCCTGGCAATTTGGCCAATCCTGGGTAGTCTGTCTGGGGGGACACAGACATGAAAAGGTGACAATGATGTGTAAGGAGAAAGAAATGTCTTGGAAGATGTGGTCAGTCTGATCTGTCAATTCTGCCTTGCTGTTCCGTATCTATGCCTTACATCTGCAGGGTGGCATGTGTGACTTTTACACATTTGCACTAATGAGCCAAACAGTCACGTGACACAAACATGGCAAAAAATAATCCACAAATCACTCAGACACTCCTGGCTTTAAAGATTGAGAGCCTCTTAGTCTTCTTTAAACCCGAAACATTTTTTTTCTAAAACTTGTCTCTCTGAATCACTAATCCAACTGTGATTCTCCCAGGTGGCTGGTTTCCCCCGTGGAGGACCGGCTCCTCCCATGATGCCTGGCGGTGGAGGTTTCCGGCCCTTTTTTGGTGGCCCTCCTCCACCTCATGGTCATCGAATGGGCCCCATGCCCCCACATGGTCCTCCGAACCACACACCACCCATCAGGCATAACACCACCCACCTCCACCCTCAGCATCGGCGTATGCTCACCCAGCGAATGCAAAGCAGAGGAGGGTGAGGAAGTGTGAACAATTTGTGCTTCTAACGTCCAGGTGAAGTCAGACTAACTGCCCAGTTCCCTGCAGGGATCGTGGCAGGACTGGAGGAGACCGTCGCAGCAGAGACCCCTACAGTAATCTGATGACCCAGAAGGAGAAAGAATGGGTGACCAAGATCCAGATGATGCAGCTCCAGAGCACAGATCCATACCTGGATGACTACTACTATCAGGTTAGCTCTTTGTGAAGGTCAGCATTAGAAAATGGTTTAGATCAGGATTTCTCATTTGTAATACTTTGTAATACTAAGTGCTTTTGCAGTAAACATAATGTTTTTTTTACCAAAATAATATTGAACTTAAGCTGTGGTTTAATGCATTTATTTTTATTCCATTATTAAAGGTTTAAAATTGTGTTTTAGAAAAGATGAATTAATTGAAACATTTTTATGTCTTACACATCTATGGGTGACAGCAATGTCCACAGTGATTGGTGTTGAAATTTGTATTATTTTGAGATATTTTATTATTGAATTATTAGGCAAGGGTTTTAAAATTTAAATTATAATTTAACAAGTGGTTGAAGAACTTTGAGTATTTGTTGGTTTAAGTTCCTTACATCACATTAGTACAAAGAAGGGAATCTGATTTGAGTTGTTTGTTGATTGTGTAGAATTACTATGAGAAGATGGAGAAGCGACAGGAGAAGGAGAGAGACAGCAGCAGCAGGAAAGAACACACCACCAAGCTCATCACTCCACAGGTGGCCAAGGTGGAACACACCTACAGACCAGGTAGACCAGAGCAGCTGCTCTTCTGCTGTTTTGTTATATCAGACACAGCTACAGTATATTGTGCAGCTGTGCTCATACTGGTCTGGTGTTCTGTTCTCAGTTCAGTTTGCAGGTTCTCTAGGAAAGCTGACTGTTTCTAGTGTCAACAACCCACGCAAGATGATTGATGCGGTGGTGACAACTCGCTCTGACGATGAAGTGAGTCACAGGATTGCTTCTGTTGTCTTCTGTTCTGCATAGGCTCATAATCCCTAAAAAAGAGGGGGGAAAAAACTTAACAAAACTTAAAAAAAAAAAAAAAATGATTCCTGCTGCTCTTCTGTGTGCAGGAGAAACGAGAGAAGCAAGTTTGGAATAGGAGGAGACAGATCCTCTACACAGTGGAGAAGGTAAGAGGAGCTCCATCTGACAAGTCTAACAACTTTGACAAGAAAAGGATCATTTTTTATTAAGGATATTAACTAGTTTCATGGTTTGAAAGACACACTAAAACACATGTCTGCTAGACCTGATCCGTCCATCTGTCTTCTACTAGATGTACAGTTTGCTGCTGGAGGTCCAAGACTTTGAGAAACGTTTTGTCCAAACACCAGAGGAGGACAGAGAAGCTCTGTTAGAGCAGCACAAACAGAACACAGAGCAACTTTGCAACTCCATGAGGGAGAAGGAGTGGGAAGACAGGTAGGAGTTGGAGGAGTGGTGGGGTGTATTTGTTAAAGGAGAAAAAAAAAACAATCCAAATGCTGAAACTGTAACTAACAAGACAACACACCTCTTTATCAGAGTGAGCGATGAACAGTGTGTGATGATCATGTCGGTGAGGAAGGGCAAGCGGCTTGTTGCCAGACTCCTCCCCCTCCTGCCCTCGGCACAGGCTGCCGCCATTGTCATGGCGATCGCACGCAACCTTCCCGCCCTGACCAAGAAAGACAAACAGGATCAGGTGAGAGAAAAACAAAATTCTATGGTTCTGTAACCATCAACAACACCATGGTACTAAAATTAACTCCATTTGGAACATTGGATCTAGTAAAAATATATTTTTGAGTAGTACTTTTTATGAAGAGGTGCAATAAAATTTAGTACTTGCTTGAAAAAAAAAAGTGTATTTTAAGGTACAATGTACTGATTTGAGAAGTGATGAGAACAGCCACTCAATATATACTTTAGTACAAATGGGTTTTCTAGTTACATCCTAAGGCACCTTAGAGATCAGTAACCTCCATATCAAACTAACAGCAGTCAGTGGATTTTGCATTACCTCAGTAGGTCTTGTTCTTTGGTTAATTGTTACTACATCTCTGTCTGTGAATATTATTTGTTATAAGTCAATGGCTGTCTGGGCTCAGGGGCTATGGGTTTCCCGTGTTGTGTCGTGTCTGTTTTGTTAAACCTGTTATAATTTAATAGAATTTTTTTTCAGCAAATTACTAAAAACGACAACTTTGCAAACATTCTAAATAAAAAAAAAATCTGGGTATGTGAGAGATGCTGCAGGCCTAGCCACACCCCCAAGTGTTCTTATTGGCCAAGAAAGACAGACAGAATAGTGGTCAACACTTGTGTCAGGGTGTTGTTAAAATGAATTGTATCCTTATCCTATTGGTCGTCCTGCCCTTTTTTGTGTCTTGTTCTTCTGAGAACTAGTTCTCACCTCTGCGTTCTTATTATCTCCAGGTGCTGTGCTGGTTGGTTGAACCAGTCTCTGCCGTCATCCAATCGTTGTCGAGCGCCGCCCTCACAGACCTGCTGCAGGAACTTCAAGGCAGTGAAGGTCAGCTGGCCACAGTACTGCAGAACAAGGTACACACCACACTCCCACACCAGGCACTGTCCTCTGTTCTGATTCAAAGCCTTGTTTTAAATTTAAAGATATTGTATTTTTTTTATGTTACAATGTATTTTGTAATTAATTAACCTTAAACTTTGAATTTAATTAAAGTGAAGGATGAGACCTGAAGCAGTAAAACTCTTCCAAATTCTGTTTGTCTGTGTAGTTCGGTGTGACGCTGCTGTATCTGATCCTGAGTGAAGGTGAGAAGATGCAGAGCTCAGACCCCAACTGTCAACTGATGGATGACAATCGATGGTGAGGTGTTCTGTCACACTCTTGATTTTCAGTACACGAACAAGCACTCATATTAACCCTCACTTTCTCTCTCTCTCTCTCTCCCACCTCACTCCAACCCTCTTTGATCCAGGACTGAGTTAGTGTTTTCCGTGACCAGGGAGTTGCTTAGCGTCTCCTCCACCTCCCTTTCCGCTCCTCTTTTCACCCCGTCCAACCTCTTGTCCCTCTTTTCTCGTTACGTGGATCGTCAGAGGTTGGAGCTGTTACAGAACAAACTACAGTGAGTCACACCTTTGCAGCATGGACCAGTGGTTTGGTGTGGGACAGTTTCACACCTGTCTGTAAAACACTACACTTGTAGCTTAAAGACCGTTAAGTGAGCAGATGAACAAGGGTGGTGGGGAATTCTAACCCCCTGTATTACAACATAACACTTGTTTTGTCTTGAACATGCATTTTTTATTTATTTTTAAGAGGCTTACAGGTGGAAAAAAATTTTACTTTTACATAAGGTTACATCGCTGTTCAATAGTTTCAATAGTGTGATTACCGTAACTATTGTAGTACTACCATAGCCATAACTGCTGAAACACTGCACTCAAACAAGTGTTTGTTTGTTTTTTTTTTGTCCACAGAATCACAGCTCTGTCCAGGTAGAGGTTACCACAGATGTGGACACCACCTCGATGTAGACCTGTTTGTGAGTGTGTGTGTGTGTGTGTGAGCGTGAGGTGAATATGATGGAGGATTTTAATCCAGCAGAATCTAGTCACTTGTTTCTTCTTTGTGTGTAGTCTGTATGTGTGTGTGTATGTATGTGTGTGTGTGTGTGAGAGAGAGAGAGAGAGAACTGTACAGTCTGAATGATTGCTGATTAAATATAAAATCTGCATTTTTAAAAATCTTGTTTACAAATATGCCTGTGATGAACTTTCAAATTAAAAGTATTTCTATTCTATAACTTCTTCTTTTCTCTTATTTATGCTGTAATTATGAGCTGGGCTTTTTATGAACATCATGAAAAATAAATACATTTCAATAAAAGTTAGTAAAGATGGGGAGAGGACACCAATAGACCTGACAGGTATTCAACTTTACCTATGGAAAAGAACAGTTGTGAAGAGGATAAAAAAAAAAAAACGAAAGACACAAAAGCGGACTTTAAATGTGAGAACTTTATGAGGTGCTGCACATCCTTCACCAACATTGACTTTTGGACCTGCTTCATCTCTTCTCAAACATCTGATGTTTTCTTCAATGTCAGAACCCATCTGCAAAAAAAACCACTCCTATATTAACATAAATCACTTATTGGGAGGCTATATGTGTCTGTCAACGTGTCTCACCATTACAGACCACCTCCACCCCAGAAGAGGAGAACCATTGCCTGGTGGCTCCACAGTCCATTAGAACAATCTCACTTCCGTCACAGTCAGAGAAAAAGCGCCACACGCTGGTCAAGTTGGTCAAAGTGACTGCTCCGGTAGACACAGGCGGGCCGCAGCCCAACTGCCTGCACACAATGTCCGCGTGCTTCATGTCCCAGACAGTGGAGTCTACACTCAGGGGCATTGGTTTGGGGTGGCCCATCATCAGCTGCCCAGCACACACTGGCTCCACACCTTCTACTTCCTGGTCTTCATTATACAGCCACAGACTGTTGGCATCTACACACAGCAAAAAAGTGATGCTTTTTGGGTGGGGGTCCACACACGATGACAATGACAAAATTCTAGCTACTTCTCAGCAAACTTTAAGGTTATTTTTATTTTGGTAACCCTTCTTAGTTAATTATACATTTTTGACCCACCAAAGATGGTTGTGATCCACCAGTTGGGAATAACTGCTTTAATCTGTGGCTGATTGAACATCTAATAATTCTAATAATCATTCTTTCTTTTAGCTTTTTCTATTTTTATCTCAGGATGAGTAAAAACTTTTAGTTAACTTTAAGCCAGTCACCATGAAAAGGGCTTAGTTGTCAGCAACTGGACTTCTTGGAGAAGGACGTCTCGTCTCCCTCTCAACTGAGGAACTTCATCAGTTTCTGGTTGATGTCAGAGGGAACTCTAGTAGTTCTACTCCTCTAGACCACTAACTTCACCTCTGGACAAAGGTGTGAAGAGTTGTTTTGGTCTCCTCACCTTTTGTAGACAGAGGCTGCTCCTGATGTCCATCAGCAGTTTTCTTGTCACATGTACAGATGTCTAGAGAAGTCTGTCCTGATATTGATAAGCAGTTAAACTTCCTAGGATGGGATCTCAGGAGTAGAACTTCCAGAATTCCCTCTGACATCAACCAAAAACTGATGAAATGTCTTTCTCCAAGAAGAACTCCGGTTGCTTAGATATCATGGCCTGGATGAATGAGAATCGTCACAGACTTTAGCCAATGCCACTTTTTCCCTCTGTTGGTGAGTTTCCTCTATATTGTTCATCAGATGTCCTCAGACTATTGTAGTCCAGTCCTTGGTCATACAGTATATCAAGCTAGCCTTGAGTGATTGACCAGATTCTCAGTCTTATCTATCTTTTTATCTGATTTTACAATTGGTTAATGTTTTGCTTGAGACTGATTTTTTTTTTGACAATATTTAAGTTTTGTTTAGTATTTCACTCACAGTTATCTCTCTCTAAATATATTTTTCTGTAAATGCAGTTTGCTCTCTAGCAGTCAAGTCACAGTGGAGTCCAGGTCCAACTTTACCTCTGACAGTGAGGAAGAAGTTTTTACTCTGAGTAGAAGAAAACTTCTGGCTGAAGATGGAGTTGTGGTATACACAGGTGTAGTTGCCCTGATGGCGCAGGTCTGCTTTGGAGAACATGAAGATGGCAGTGTGATTGACAGCAGGCTGGATGAAGGTCTGAGTCTGGTTGGCGCCGATGAAGACGAGACTGAAGTGACCATGAGGATACTGAGGCTGTGTGGAGCAGCGCAGCTTGAAGCTGTGATGCCTGAAGACCCAGCTGTCCTCCTGCTGCTCCACCCCGAGCCCAGAGTAAAAGGTGATGTTGGGCTGAAGCAAAATGTCTGCAAAATGACAAAAAAAAAATCACTTGACTTACTGACTTTAGGCTAATGTAACCAATTCTCTAGAAGTTTACATTCAAACAGGTTTTAACCTTTTCTGTTTTGTGAACATTCTCACCTGAGCAGATCACCTCGACTCCAGAGGAAGCGACCCACTTCTCCACTGCGCCACAGTCCATCAGGGAAAGTTCAGAGCCTTGACAGTCGGAGAAGAAACGCCATACAGGCTGTAGTTGGGGCCTCAGGTCAACTTTGCGGGTGATAGCGACTGATCCGCAGCCAAGTTGTCTGCAGACCATATCTGCCTCTTTCCTGGTCCAGGATTGTTGGTGACTCACTGGTCTCCATTCTCCATCCTTCTGCACCTCAAGTCTTCCGAGACAGTGGAATTCTTCTCCCACCAATCTCACATCAGGAAGATCTGCAGGGGAAGAAGAGAGAGTGCAACACCATCAGTGAACTAAAGAACTATGTCTGCGCTGTGAGCGCCCCCTACATCCAGAACCAACACTGACATACGTTTGCCCCTTTTAGATGAAGAGGGTAGTGTTACAACTCCTACCATATCACCCATAACCAGTGACCCCTACCTCATACCAGTGTGTTCAGTTCACAGAAAAAAAAAGAAGAGTACTGTTGTAGTGTCTGAAGCAAATATATTCGTATATACTTGCGTTTGCCCCTGATATGTGAACTGGGAACCCAATAGGTTCTCACATCCACGTGTTACCTCTGGTATGTGCTGGTATCTGAACCAAATAGATCCCCATATCCATGTTTCCTCTCGTTTGCTGTACCCCAGACATTGAACTCAACATTCACAAGGACTTTGTGTGTTGACCCCCATAAATAAAAAAGGATCAGAGGGACTCTTGGCGTCCAGTGCCTAAAATATGACGGTTGATTATAGAAATAAATAAATTTATTTTTTGTCATTGTGACGTGATTCACACCACAGTGCACAACAAAATTTGGCCACTGCCCATAAAACATTGTTCCCTGACCGGGAATCGAACCCGGGCCGCGGCGGTGAGAGCGCCGAATCCTAACCACTAGACCACCAGGGAGCTGTAGTGTGCACTCACAGTGTTTAGAAGTGAGCAATAGCATCCTGTAGCTTGAAGTAAGAAACTGGTGAAACCTAAAGTTTGAACTTGGAAACTAGAAAAACAATAATCGGAACAAAGAATTTACCAACTAGGAGAGATTACTTCATGAAATGCACAGGTGTCAAACTCTGGTCTGGGGGCAAAATGTGGCCCCGAGTGAAATTATTTTTGGCCCGGGAGATAAAATCAGAATTTGTTGTATCAGTAATATATTCTTTTTGTTATAGCACATACATTTTGTTCTGTAGAGAAAGATTTACATCGAAAATGATCATGAAAAGACATCAGAGAGACATTAAACTCTTCTGTTCTCTGATTCAGTTACCACACTGCAGACGGACACACACATACCTTCTGCTTTGACTCGGATCCAGGCTGCCACTGAGAACTGCTCTGGACTGAAGTCATAGTTGTATTCACACTTAAAGGTGTTCTCTCCAGCAGCAGCTTCCGCAGGAAACAAGAACACTCCTTCCCCATTACCGTTAGCTGGTACTGTTTGCAGGATTGTATTATTCTCTTTAAATGAGAGGCGGAAGCTGCGTACCCCGGGATATTCATTAGTGCAGATGATGGCGAAGCGCTGCCCCATGAGGACATGGTCGTGTTGCTGTATAGTTCTTAGAGAGAAACGTGGAGCTGGAGGGACACCTGCAGAGAGGACAGAAGAGGTGACCGTGGAGGTGCACAGGAAATGTTTCTTCATGGTATCTGTTTAAAACACACTTCTCTCTGACCAGACACAGACAGTGAGCATGTGACTGTGTGTTTGTATGTGTGCCTACCTGAACACTTCAAATAAACACTCTCACACTCTCTCAGCTGGGTGAGTGATGCATTGAGAGCAGATGAAGGACACTGGGCCAAACTGAGTTCAGTTCCTTCACACCTGAGCTCTGGGGTCCAGAGCATTGCCTCCTGTTTGTTGGATCCCTGATGTGAACGATGTGAGTCCAGGAACCCACAGCCCAAATCTCTGCAGACCACGTGAGCGTCTTCATGAGAGAAGTAATTACTACAGGCTGGAAGCCAGGTGTTGCCCGACTTCACCAGGACCTCCCCCAAACATCTGCTGTCTCTGGATTTTAATCTGACAGATTCTGTGGGAGTGGAGAGATAAAAAAAGAAAGGTCCAAAAAGAGAAGGGTCCAGTTGAACCCTTTTTAATCTGGTCACCATGTTCATTTTTGATGAATATTCTTGGCAGAGATTCTTGGCTAATTTTTAGCTATTTAGGTCCACCTTTAGCGATTTCTTGACTAACAGTAATCTGTTTTATGGCTAACTTGTATCTCTTTCTTGACTAACATTAACCATTTTGGCTAACTTTTAGCCACATCTTGACTAACATTAACTAGTAATTTGACTTATCTTTAAATTCTTCTTATTGGCTTACCTTCAACTTGTATCTCTTTCTTGACTAATTATACCTTTTTGGCTAACTTCCAGCTGTTTGTTGACAAAAATCAACATGTCTTTGGCTAACTTTCAGCTATTCCTTAACTAACATTGTCCTTTCTTTTTGGCCAACCTTTAGCTATTTCTTGACAAACAGTAACCTGTCTTTTTGGTTACCTTTTATCTCTTTTTTGACTAATATTACCATTTTTGACTGACTATTAGCTGTTTCTTGACAAAAATCAACACGTCCTACAGCTAACTTTTAGCTATTCCCTAACTAACATTGTCCTTTCTAACCTTAGGCTATGTCTTGACTGACAGTAACCTGTCTTTTGGCTAATTTGTGTCTTATTTTTAAAATTATCCTTTTTGGCTAACTTCTATAACTTTCTTGATGAAAAAACAGTTAGTGGCTAACTTTTAGCCAATTCTTGGCCAATATTGATCTTTCTTTTCTTTTAGCTTTCCTATTAATGTCGATCTTTCTAGTTGGATAACTTTTAGCTATTTTCTGGCTAACGTTGATCTTTCTATTTGGGTAACTATCAGCTATTTCTTGACCATTTCATGAACAACACAGCATAAAATGAAACACACACCTGCACAGGTCAAGTTTATGCCATTTCGTGTGACATATTGGCGCCATGGTGAACAAAGTGATTTGAGTTGAGTTGAGTGGTAACACTGCTGCATCATCCGCCACATGGGTTGACTGGTGGGCAGAAAGGTACTGACTGCACTGATGGCATCTCCACAGCCCAGTGTGTGGCAGACATGGTGTCTGTGTAATGGTTCATAGAAAATAAAGGAATCAGTCAGGGACATCCACTCTCTCTGCTGCAGTCCCTCCAGTGTCCCTCTGCAGCTGCTCTCTCCCCCATTCAGCCTCAGCTGCACATCTGGGCAAAGACACCATGACAATCAGTATGAGCTCATTCCTGACAAGGAAAGGAAGGAAGGAAGTAGGAAAGCAAACTCCTTGTCATTGTGACTTTGTCAACCTCATAAGATCTCCCATCACCAAAGTCAACAGTGGGCAGTTTTGAGCGCCGAGGTGTGTGGGGAGGGTGCTCAGTGCACCTCAGTGGTTACCTGGCTCATAGTTAGAACATTCATTCATTTTTGTACAATCTCAATTTTCAGGCTTCTACGTGTAGCACAACTGCTCCACAACTGACACCCAAGTCATGCTGCACTACACTGTGAGTGTGTTGGGACACTGTGTTTTGTTTCACAGAAAATAAAGGAATCAGTCAGGGACATCCACTCTCTCTGCTGCAGTCCCTCCAGTGTCCCTCTGCAGCTGCTCTCTCCCCCATTCAGCCTCAGCTGCACATCTGGGCAAAGACACCATGACAATCAGTATGAGCTCATTCCTGACAAGGAAAGGAAGGAAGGAAGTAGGAAAGCAAACTCCTTGTCATTGTGACTTTGTCAACCTCATAACTGGTGGATTCGAACATGGAACACCCCATAACTCAGTCCAGTTCCTTAACCACTAGGCCACCACCACCCCATAAGCAACCAACAAACTCACTCTGAAATTCCACTCTGCCCTCTTGTTTATTTGACCACAAACTATACAGCAAATACAAATATTGTTTGCTGTATAATAAAAGGTTTTGTTTCAGGTTAGGATACTTTGTTGCATGGTCTTCTTAAAATGGCTTTTTTTCCACTGACCATAAAAGTAACTTTGTGCGCCACACCTAAGGTTATACACATGCTATTTAACAAATAAGTAAAACTTTGTTCTTCAAGAAAACACTAAGGAAAGTGTTTTGCACCTGCAGAATAGCACTGGATATGTGAGATCAGGCTGCAGTTGCTCCATGTGGAACTGGCGCAGTCCTCAAGACGAGATTCGTTGTTTGGGCAGGAGAACTCCTGGGCCAAGACGGAATCGTTGCTCTGTTCAGTTGTGGTTCTTGAAGAATCTGCAGGTCCACAGCCCAGCTCCCTGCAGATCAGGTTCTGAGCAAAGGAGGTAACACCTTCCTCACACACAGGGAGCCAATCCTGACCCGACCTCACTTTCACTCTGCCACTGCAATCCACGTGTGGGGGTTCCAGCCTGACCGACTCTGTGGATGGAGACAGAGAAGAAACTGCAGCTTCACAGCACCAACCTTGAGTAAAGATTGAAGCTCTGACCCTCTGACCCCAGCATCTGATTTTGTCGTCAAAAATGTGTTTAAACTTTTTTACCTGAGTTAGTTTAAATAGGGGTATCTATATTATTATTATTATAAAATTATATATCTGATTATATCAAATAATATTATTGTCCATTTATTAGCATAAATAAGGCATATATTTTAAGGCATATCTTTATTGTTTTCTTGCCAAATACAGATGTTCACTAAGACTACTACTAGTGTACTTTTCTGATGTTTTTAGGGCAAATTATTTTGAAAAATATCAGTTTGTCAGATATCGGCAAAAGGTTTATAACAGTCATCACTAGTTTAAAGACTTTCTTCAGTACATGCAGTGACAGGAGCAGTGTTACCTGCACAGACAATGACCAGACTGGAGATGGAGGAGTCTTGGCTGTGCACTCTGCTCCGGGTCACCATCTTGTCACACTCCTTCAGACTGGCTTCCGAGCCAAGGCAGTAGAAATTGAGCTCCCAGGCTGGTCCGGCCCTGTTGGTTTTAGAATCGATGGCGCGTAAGGAGCCACAGTCTATCTGTCTGCACGTCACGGCCGCAAAGGCCAGCTTCAGGTTATCCCTGTTGTGTTTATCCTTGATGTTCAGAGGTCTCCACTCTCCATGATGTTTGATCTCCACCACACCAGAGCAGCGGCCGCTGCCCCCAGCCACACGGACAGCCTCAGGGGCTGGACAAAAAAAAGTGTTTAGTGAAGCTGGGCAATATTGACTGGAAGTCAAAGCTCCATATTGGGGAAATTTCCAGTTTACCTGAAGTATATTACCTAAAGGTAATATACCAGAAGTGGGAAGTGGTACTACATTTTCTTAGTAGGTTGCTCAGCATAATTTTAGTGGGTGACATGATGCCTGATGAGTGGAGTGTTCAGGTGTCAAATTATATGAAGGATGATTTGTTGTAACAATTACAGAAGGATGATGTAATAGTAGGATGAGCAGCAACTGTTCAGAGCAGTGGAGACTGTGGAAGGCAGGAAAAGAATAGAGAACAGGCCACTACCTGGATTTGGATTTATTATTGTCTGTGTAAATTCCCAGTCATCCAGGTCATTCAATCAAAAATGTTGGATTTATTATTTTCCTGTTTTTGTCCTGTTATTCCATCTTGTTTTTATGCATGATTGTTTGGAATAACTATTGTTGATGATTTTGTACTATGAACAAATAAAAATTGAGTTGAGGTGAATCTGAAACCTACCGGACCCAAATCTAGTTCGTTAACCACTAAGCCACTACTAAGGCAGATTTATTTTGTTTTGTTCTCTGTTATGTCCTGTTATGGTTAAAGTTGGTGGTCAAGATTAAACAAAATGTATGTTATGATGTTGATGAGTACTTAACTATGTTGAAACATGTTGGGAGAAAATAAATAAGCACTGGTCTAATCGAGATGTTTTCAACTCGTGGGAAGTTCCTCCTTCCTCCCGGGGGGGGGCACTACAGCAGAAAAGCATGATATAAGAAAATGGTTAAGGGCAGTAAAACCTAGCTGTAACTTTAATAATCTGTGGTGCAGTGACAAGGAGAGGCTATGCTACTGCATTCAAACCAATGTACCGCAGTAGCAAAACAGATTACGGCAATTATTAGTTAGATTTTCATGGACCAGTGTTTGAAATACATTTTTTGAGATTGTGTTGTTTTTTATTAACTATTTTGTTGGACCTGATTGTTTTTGGAGTGGCTGATGCTCTTTGAAAAGTTAAATATTCACAACTATCCAAAGTACAGTATAGTGAGGCACAGTTGTTTTGAGGCCCACTACTGTAGACTTTGACAGCCCCCTATCTAATCAAACCAAAAGTTTCACAACCCCCATTGTGTTTACTGTCACTGTGGATCCCCCACTGTGGATATTCCATATGCATTATAGACTCTTCTTCTTCTTCTTTTCCTTTCGGCTTATCCCATTTTTCAGGGGTTGCCACAGCGAGTCAATAACCTCCATCTCACCCTGTCCTGCGCATCCTCACCTCCAGTGTATAAGACTCCCTCACTGCATCCATAAATCTCCTCTTTGGCCTTCCTCTATGTCTCTTACCTGGTAGCTCCATGTCTAGCATTCTTCTCCCAATATAACCACTGTCCCTACTCTGAACATGTCCAAACCATCTTAACCTGGCTTCTCTAGCTTTTTCTCCAAACCTTCCTGTTTGTGTTGTCCCCCTGATCACCTCGTTCCTGATCCTGTCCATCCTTGTCACCCCCAAAGCATCCTTGTTACCCCCAAAGAGAATCTCAGCATCTTTAACTCTGCCACCTCCAGCTCTGCCTCTTGTCTTCTACCTATTCCTAATGTCTCTAGACAATGAATTCTAATATAAAACAAACATTTATAAAAGCATAAACGTCATCTCAGTCTCTTTTCACTACATGCTTACCCAAAGATGAGCCAGAATTGTCCCTGCAGTCCACACTGGAGATGAGTGCGATCACTAAAACAACAAACCAGAACCCTGGTGAAAACCCACTTGGAACTAAAGACATGATGGCTGTCCTCTGCCTGAACAAGTGGAGCTCTAGACCTCCATTCACTGCCATTGAAGCCTGACAAACCCAATCACATAGAATAAGTTGGTGGGTTGTAAGCCCACCCAGCTGCTGTGATTGGCTAGAAAGTATCCACTTTCTATGAGGTTTTTACTGCAGAGTTTCAACACCATTGACAGCTTTTACATATATGGTCATAATATTTTTATTCGATTTATATTATGATTACTTTGTAATGTTGTATATAGGAACAGAGGGATTGTTGATAGGTTTTTAAAATATGATACCATACTGTAAAAATATATATTAATGATACTAATATTGATATAGTAACCACTACTTGGTGCGTGTCCATGACGCCATTGTTTGGGTACCCCGGTACTAGTTAGTTATTCTATTTAAAAATGTAGTTATAGTACATTACGAGAAAGGGAGTGAAATTATT
>JAFBJS010002296.1:116241-277765 GCA_016785265.1 Paraplagusia blochii | reverse complement strand
ATTCCTGATCCTGTCCATCCTTGTCTCTCCTAAAGAGAACCTCAGCATCTTTAACTCCTCCACCTCCAGCTCTGTCTCATGTCTTCTACCTATTCCTAGTGTCTCTAAACCATCCATCATGGCTGGTCTCACAACTGTCCTGTAAACCTTTCCCTTCACCTTCGCTGACTCTCTTCTATCACAGATCATTATCAATAAATGATAATCTTATCTAATATGTAATGTAATAGTTTATTATTAGAGTGAATTCTAATAATTTTGTGTACGGACAGTGATGTGTTAATCTGAGGTCGATGTTGGAACATACGGAGAGAGAAGCTTCAGTCTGGGTCAGGGTTTTCTGTAGACTGTCCACATCTGTCTGCTGGATCTGCTTCAGCTCTGAAACACACACAGTGAGAGTGAAAGACTGTCCCACCTCTGAGACACCGATCATATAAATACAGTAAAGAAGCCACAATAAGGATAAGCGAAGGAAAGGACGAGGAGAAGAATGAAAAGACTCACCTTGTATGGACGTCTCATACTGCTGTCTCACACACTCCATCATCTGGTTATGAACCACTTCCTGTTTCCTCCTCTCAACTTCCTGCTGATTCCTTAACTCCTCTATCTGTGGATGATCAACGAACACAACAGTGAGTGTAAGTGGCCCTATGTGTGTGTGTGTGTGTGTGTGTGTGCGTGTGTGTGTGTTTGTTTCAGACCTGCTGCTCCATCAACATACGACATTTATCAGCCTC
This sequence comes from Paraplagusia blochii, assembly GCA_016785265.1. Classification (NCBI taxonomy): domain Eukaryota; kingdom Metazoa; phylum Chordata; class Actinopteri; order Pleuronectiformes; family Cynoglossidae; genus Paraplagusia; species Paraplagusia blochii. The sequence goes on along the minus strand of JAFBJS010002296.1, from coordinate 277,022 downwards.
CTCCTGGTACTTCTGGTGAACTTTGTCCCACTCTGTTTGGTAGAAGCTCTTCAGTCTAACACAAACACGCAGAGAAACACACACTTAGACCACAGCGGCAGAAATCACATCCTGATGTTCTGTCCTGGCATCTTCTCAGGAGGTGAACACACACCTGTCCTCCAGCTGCACCAGCGCCTCCCTGTGCTCTTCCTCCTGACGTCTCAAAGACTCCTCCAGGCAGACACGCACCTCCTCCCTTTCCTTCTGCAGATGCTCACAGCTCTGCTTCGACGATGCTGGAAGCAGAGGTCAATTCAGTCAGACCATCAGTTCAACAATATTAGATTTCAATTTTCTGACGTAACTTTTTTTTTTTTCCTTTTTCAGTTCAGTATTTCTCTTGTCAAATGTTATAATATTGACATCATCTATCTACATGACTATGTATTTGTTTGTCTGTCTGTCTGTCTGTCTATCTACCAACCTGTCTGTCTGTCTGTCTATCTATCATGTCTCTGGTGGTGAACTGCGGTTCGCTCAGTTCCTAATTTGACTTGTTGTCAATCTTGACCTTTTTGATGAAAGTGTCTTGGATTCATGTCAGTAGAGCGTGCGACAGCCACACTGGTTGTTATGACCTCTGTTTTTTCCTGGATTGTGTTAATAAAGTACCATATTTAAAATCTAAAATCTATCTATCTATCTATCTATCTATCTGTCTATCTATCTATCTATCTATCTATCTATCTATCTATCTATCTATCTATCTTCTGTCTGTCTCTCTACCTACCTGTCTGTGTGCTGTCTATCTGTCCATCCACCAACGCAGCAGCAGCACTGGGAGATAAAATGGATGTGATCCCTCCATCAGAAAAGAAGCTTTATTGTGTCTGGAATGGTCTTCTAAAGAGGATTGAGATTGGGAAAAGGAGACGAGGATTTCATCTTTTTTACAGGATGATTTACTGCACTGATGTATCTTCTAATCATCTAACCTTTTTTTCTACCTTAACACCAGATCTTTGGAGAAAAGTTCATCAATCCCGAACTGAAACTCACAGGTAGATATCGATAAAACTGAGGTAATGATGTCTGGGAAAATCACAGCTACTTGATCGCAGAGTCTAGAAAGATGATCTAGTGGATCTGTTAGAAATATATTAACCACATTGAAACCACTTTGGTGAATGATGCCTGAAGATAAACTTTTATTATTTTTTAAATGTGAAGTTTATTAAGAATTTACTCTGCTCTTTACTTTACTTTACTCTTTATTAAGTTTTCTAAATTTCTTAAATAAGGATCTGATCTTATCTATCTATCTGTCTTTATGTCTGTCTGTCTGCCTGCCTGCCTGCCTATCTATCTATCTATCTATCTATCTATCTATCTATCTATCTATCTATCTATCCATCTATCTACCTGTCTGTCTATCTGTCTGTCTGTCTCTCTACCTACCTGTCTGTATGCTGTCTATCTGTCTATCCACCAGCCTGTCTGTCTGTCTGTCTGTCTGTCTATCTATCTATCCATTTATCTATCTATCTATCTATCTATCTTCTGTCTGTCTCTCTACCTGTCTGTCTGTCTGTCTCTCTACCTGTCTGTCTGTGCACTGTCTATCTGTCTATTAATCCAGTGTTAATGCCACGGACTATTCTATTCTATTCTATTCTATTCTATTCTATTCTATTCTATTCTCTCTATATTATGACATTTTGTCTCTCTATAATTCCAAGATGCTGAACATAGTGTTCTGTCGACGGCGAAAACCCACAGAGAATTTCCATTCTAGAAAGTGCAGTGTTTCAACAGGTAGAACTGTGTGAGCGTGAGCTGCTCAGCGGTCCACATTCACGGCCACATTCCAATAGAATTGCTCTTACGACAAGAGTTGGACTGAAGCCTCTGAAACATCTGCAGCTCAGCTCAGACCCACTCAGCCTTCATTCCTCTCATGACTCATCTCAGCCCTCACAGGCAAACACACGCTCTGCTGCGACTCCGACCATCAATCCAAAGTTATTTTGATTTTAAGAGCTTGTTTTTGTCAGTGAAAGCACGGAGGATGATAATATGTGGACATGATCAGTGACCGTTCTTCAGGATGAAAAGATGGGAAATCTGAATCTAGGATCTACGTTCTCCTCAGCTCTCTGTGCCTCTGCAAAAAACAGTTTATTTTTGACTAAGTGGAAAATGTCCAGTTAGAGGCTCCGGCAGCACACACCCACACACACCCACACACGCACACACACGCATGCCACATGCCAAGTTTATTTTAAGTGTTTGTCTGTCACATGTCAGCCTGTCATAGCTGACATTAAGTAGATCAATCTTGGCTTCAAGTTGAACAAAATGTAAAAATCAATCATGTATAATTCAAGGTTCATATTAGAATGATCAAACAGTTAGCCCAGCACTGCTGTCATTGGTGGAACTGTGTGTGTGTGTGTGTGCTAACAACTGGCTGCAGAGGAAACAGTTGTTGTCTCTCTCTGAATGAAGGGCCACACGCAAGATTTGTTCCCCTGTCGCCATGGCGATCAAGACACAAAAGCCACGACAGCTGAGCCGCGGCTCAGACACACTCCTGTTCTTTATCTTCAACAACATGTGCGTATGTGGATCATTGATTTTTCCAGGTTTTGCTAGGATTTTCCAGAAAACTACATTTTCCGTTCCATTAAATACTAAAAATAAACTAAAAAAACACCCCGTTGTATTATTTTTCCTTTTCTTTCTGTTGACAGCGACCCAGAATTCCTGTGGATCAAACCTTTACGTGATAAAATGAAAGTTCTGACCTTGTGGCCACTATATGAATCATGGAACGAAGCTACAAATGCGTGCGTAGCACCACCTGTCGGCCAGAATCGAGGAACTACCGTAAATGATCAACATTGGCTAAAAGAACAATCAAAATGAATAATAAAACTGCAGGCTTATCTTTTAAACACGGAATAATAAACCAGATTAGATTAAAGTAATAATATTAATTATAACAATAATAATAGTAATAAATGATGAGGAGTTCTGGATAAAAGCATCTGCCTAATGTACTGTAATGTCTCATAATAATAATACTAACAATAATAATATTTTCATGATATAATATTAATAAAAGTAAGTTGGTAATATTTCTCCTTTTGTCCAAATGTATTTACTACTTTTCCATTTTAATAAATTTGCGATAAAATATATAAAGAAAAAAAACATAAAAACAAAAACAAAAAAAACAGAACACCTAACCATATCTACAGCCAGTGAGATGTATATTTGTCTTTATCATCTATCATATATTATGGTCTATTTTATCTGCTGAGATCAGTTTTGCAGATGTCACCACAGCTGTTGATCTACATCAACAATGATACCATTCTGACTCCCACCCTGCTGATACAGTTGTTTATATAACCGTGTTAACTGCAGGTCTGACTGAACTCAGATTATCTCCTCAGTCTGCAGCTCAGTCTGACTCTACCTTCGCTTTTTTAACCCCGAAAAAATCCACGGGAGGCCAGAAGAATTTGGTGAATTTAACTGATCAGACTCAAACCTCAGGCCTGGATATATTATTGTAAGGTGACACAATAGTAAGTGAAAGCGGGGACACAGGGTCCACACAGTGTGGGAGGAGAACTCTCCCTGTCTTACCCAGTTGCTCCCGCAGCTTCTGCAGCTCCAGCGTCAGCTCCTTCCTCTGCTTCAGTGACTCTTCGCGCTGCACAGATGCAACAGAACACAACAGAGAAAGATCCGTTAGAAACAAACTACATCTGATTATTTGTTATGAACAGTTCAGCTTTTCAACAGGTTTCACTGATGTCACTGTCAGCAGTTTTGTTCTGTCACTGCCTGGAAGCAATAATCCTTAATAAAATGGCAAAACACATTGACAGGTGCAATGGAATTTACAACTGGGAACAAGTCCTTGTGCTGCTGACCTTACATACTCTCACTTTTCTGTCTTTCTCTGCACACACACACACCCCCTCTTATACACACACACACACACACACACACACATATACACAGACACATACACACACAGTCATAAAGTCCATCTGTTGTCTGAACACTGAGTTACTGGGCAGATAAAAAGAAACACTGAGGGCAAAGATAAAGAACCATAAAGATGTTCACAAGAAAGTCACGCTGTTACGTTTCAACAATCTGCAATGACCAACAGCAACAACACTAACAACACCAACAACACCAACAACACTGACAACAGCAGCAACGGCAGCAACGGCAGCAACAGCTCTCACACACCTTTCTCTTCTTCTTCCGACGTTGAACGACAGCTTTCCTGCGCTTTGAATGGACTTTGCTGACTGTAGCTCCCATGATTGGAACACAAACATCCACACACAAACACACACACACTCACATACAGTAATAAACACTCATACACACAGAGAAGTATGTCCTCCTCTCTCCTGCTCCACGTCTTCTCTCTTACTGACTGGTGAACAGTCCAGACTCTCACTCTCCTTTACACTAACACCCCTCTCAGGATCACCTCCTCCCTCTCTCACACCTCTTCCCCTCCTCCTCCTCGTCCTCCTCCTCTTTCCACCACACAGAACTTGATTTTCCCTCCCCCTCAGTCTCCTTCTCCTCCTCCGGTCTGTTCACCGTGTGATGGAGGAATGTGAGTTATTTCTGCTCCACCTTTCATCCATTTCTCCGTCTGTTTTGCACCTCCTCTCTACTCGTTATTACACAGAACTGGAGCGACCACATTGACCTCATGTCTGTCTTCAGTCTCATCAGCGATGGAGAAACACCTCCCCGTGCTTCTGAGTTACAGAGCTCCGAAACATGTGTGAAGGAGACCTTCATCACTGCAACTCACTCTCTTCATGTTGCCTCAGGCTGTAGCCAACAGCAACATCATTTCTAACCCTTAAGATGCACCATCCTTGAAAAATCTAACACCACCTACAGTATATCTATCTATCTATCTATCTATCCTAGATCTATCTATCTTAGATCTATCTATCCTAGATCTATCTATTACATCATGCAGGCGCTTTTATCCAAAGGTCCCAACAACTGGCAAAATAATTATAATAATCTCATCAAAAGCTACAGTGATACAGTATCTGTCTGTATAAGAACCTTCAAGTCTCGTGTTCTTTCAAAACCAAATCAGGACACTATCATTCAGACTTGAAACTCCACCCAAACAGAAACTACAGTGGAACCCCTCTCACTGAAAATCAGGAGACACAAACGACTCCACCCTCACCACTCTCCACCCCAGTCAGCCCTCAACCACAGCCCACAGCCCACCCTCAGGCAGCGGCAGCAGCTCTGTCTCCTGTTTACTGTTGTATCTCCACAGTCACTTCTAAGTGTAGTAGCAGATTAGATAACACAGGAATTCATGCTTAAGCTCAACACACACACACACACACACACACATAAATGCACACACAGACCACAGAGCTCCAGGGTTGGATGTGCAGCTGCTCCTACATTCCTCCACCCCTGCCACTCCTCTACTCCCCCTGGTCTCTCCCCATCAGCTCCTCCACCTCGTCTTTCTATCAGTCTGTTCAATTCATTGATGATGCAAAAGACAAAAGTGTTGTGAGCAAAAGACACACTGGGACTCGAACATCTCCATGGAAACAACAGTCAGGACTCTGACCAGAGAAAAGAGAAAACCATTGTATGATTGCAAGAATAATCAGAATGTCCTCAAGATGAGATACCTACAAATGTGAAACTACATGTGTCTTAAGTGTCCCAAATCGTCCTGTTTTTTATATATTTATCCACTAAACCAGGCTTGGCTAAACTAGGGCGCTCTGGCAGGTTGTGTTTCATTTGGCTTGTCAAAATTATATTAATGATTTATATTATCATTACATTTCAGTGGGCTCACACCCGCAAGGAGGATTACAGTATGGATTAGTGTGATTTGGGTGGCTATTGTGGAGACTGCTTCCCTGTGAGGCCTGGTAACAGATAAGAAGATTAATAAATAAATGAATGGTCCATGTTACTGCTTCTGACCTGGCTGCAGTGTGAAAATAAACTAACCCCTGTGGCCACTGTTGAAAAAGTTTACCTACGTCTGCACTAAACATTCACTGAAAAGGTTCAGACACCGTTTAGGGCAGAACAGGACTTTGAGGTAAGTGCACAGCTATAGATATAATTATGCTGAAAAGATGTTGTTTAACTGGATTTCACACAGAGAGACAGGAAGTGAAATATACTGTCTGTTAACACATGACTGCCCCAGTGCATTTGACATGCATTTAAAATCAGTAACCAGCTGCCAGGTTATCACTAAAGTAATAGTAGTAGCTCTGAACATAGCACTCACTGCTCCCCACAAAACTGCCCACTGTTCACTTTGGTGATGGGTCAAATGCAGAGGACACATCTCGTTGGGTGCAGTGATGTGGACAAGGAGTTTGCTTTTCTATCATTTTTCCTGCAATTTTGAGAGCGAGTTCACAACTCAATGATTTTCCCTCCAGGTCATTTGCACCAACAGCCATGCACATAAGACTCACATGCCAGAAAACATCACAAACACAAATATGACATGGACATTAGAGCTGCATATGGCTCCAGAGACAAGGGTGGACCATGCCTGATCTGCATCCTTCTCATTGGTCCTTTGGTTCATTGTCCCCTGTCCATCTCAGCCCAGGAACTTAAACACCCAGTCTAAGGGGACTGGTCAGCCAGGGACTTTTTTGGGGGCATTAAGTGTCCATGCCACGTGCGTCTCAATTCTACGAATATAACTAACTGGCTTCTAGGCTGAGAACAAATATTGACTGAACATATCCTGTACTCATCCTGGCCCTTGTCCCAGTCAGGCTGCTGGAGTAGAAGGTCTGAAAAAAGACTTGTTATCTTTAACCCAGTGGTCCCATAGATCACAACAGCATGGTGGAGATACTCAGTTGATGGATTAGTTTCACTACCTTGCAGTGTAGTGTGTCTGATCAACACTTTGACCAATTATTAGGAACAATTTCTCTCTTTGGACATGCATATGACATATAACATCATCGCTCAGTGACTATATAAATAGAATCTGCTGTATGTGTAGTTTAAGTAGCCTCTCCCTGCTATCACTAAGAACAACTTTTACTGCTGTCTCCGTCTGCAAACATCTCAAACACTGCAACCATTAATAGCAGCTCACTGCCTTATCACTGTCAACCGCTGAGTGATGTCTTCGTAAAAGGGCTCCAGTTGCTGTGCTCTCTTCGGCCAGAGGGGGGAGGTGTTTGCAGATAAAGTGAGCTTATTTAAAGCCAACGTCACTCCTGTGAGTTACTCGAATCTGCACTGGGGTCAGTACACACTGTCACCACTGCAGTGCTGGAAAAAGCCTCATGTGAATACATGCTGATAGTATTAGTTACAGTCACTGCAAGTGACAGAGTGAAACTCTGATACATGAGTCACTGCAGAAACTCACTGGTCAGATATTTAAATGAGATCCACATTTTAATTTTTCTGACCCTAAAGGGAAATTAAAGTACAAAAAAAAAAAAATTTAGGTTCCACCGAGATTTGAACTCGGATCGCTGGATTCAGAGTCCAGAGTGCTAACCATTACACCATGGAACCACCGTGACAGTGAAAGACACTGACTCGAGGCAGGCAGTGACTTGTTTGACAGGTCAAAACTGACTTACTTCAGTGAAGAGATGTTGGATGACAGTTGCCAGAGCCTCCACCTTCCTGTTCCCCTGAACCAGCAGCCTCCTCAGCTGACTGATGGCCTGGTTCTTTTTCTCCACTTGCTCTCGGTTCTGGTTCTGTTTAGCAGTGACCGCAGTGCCGTCCACCCCAGAGGCTCTGTGGGCACCGGCCCTGGAAACATTGTGGAGGCGGGATCCAGATTTAGGGCACGACCGTGTCCCGGTTCGTGGTTTTAAGCCCAGTCCTGAGCCTCCAGTGGTGCCTGAGCCAGAACTGCTGACTTCATTTACCAGAACTGGAGTTACTGTAGGATTGGAATTGATCACATCTGGAACCTGACAAGAAACAAAAACAAAACTTGTCAGGATTCGGTAGAAAAGACAAATATTTATCAATAAAAAAATAACACCAGATGTTCCGTCAACAGTTAAGACCCGGGTTTGGTTTCAGGTTCTGTAAGACAAACGCATAACAATAAAAAACCAGCATTTGTACCAGTTCAGTCCTAGGACGCTGCTGATTCCTGCTGGTTCCACCAACTGGAGCTGATGCTGCTGTCGTGGTTGTTGATGTTGTTGTTGTTGCTCCTGCTGTAGCTGGGACCAGTGAGCTGCTGGTGTTGGTGGGTCTCGGTGGAGCCTCCCGTGGTTTGTTTTTATCCACTGCAAGAGAACGATGACCTCTTAGTTTGTGAGCAGCAGGGACAACGTTCAGCATGGTGTCCTCACATTTCATCTACTCACAGACAACTCCAAACGGACCTCCAATCACACACACACACAGGTTCATACACTCAGATCTGGATCATAAGAACACGCCCTGTTGACTGTGTACAAGGCAGCAAAGATGCATTCTGGGATAGGGTGGCAAGTGAGTGAGATGGTGTACTTTGCAAATGCATTAGCAGAGAGCTAGCCATTAGAGAGTCAGTCCATCAGTCTGCCCCCGCCCCCTCCTCCTCAGCTCCTGTTGTTAACAGATGTAAGAAGACATCTATAGACAGCAGTGTGTCTCTAAAATGAGTCAACACAACAAAAGAACTTTCACAAACACACATTGTGTCCAATAATACAGTAGAAGAAAAACAGAACTGTATAATTCTTGTAAAGGAAAATCAATTTACATCAGCAGAAACTAAAATCCAATGATACTGTGATACAGGGGAAAATAACTTGATATTTTTTAACAACATGGAGACTGATGTTCTGAGAAAGAAGAAATGAAATTGATCAGATCAAATCAAAGTATCTTCATTCATTCATTCATTCATTCATTCATTTATCTGGAAGTATGGAAGTAACCCACTGGAAGTATGTTTGGAAAAAAAAAGTATCTGATGGTAAACCAACAGCTCCAGAAGACTTTTTGTCCATTAGATACGTCATATGTAACCTAAACAACAGATTTACAAATACTGACCCCTAGTGGCATCCAAATGAAAATACAGCAAGTCTCAGAAAAAATACAGTGATTTATAAAATAAGTGTCTAGGGGGCTAGGGTCTATTGGGGCTCCAAGCAAGATATTTCTGGGGGCCAAACCTTATCAGTGCAAACAGCAAAAAAAAATAAAAATTTGCAGGCCACAAGGGGACCTTGGTTGTTGTCAAATGTCCCTCCCCTTTTCAACAGTCAGGGATGGCAGGCGTGAATACATTGCCTAAGAATTTCTTATTTTTCTCAACTTCAGTTTTGATCTTCTCCATAATTTCAAACTTAAAGATTGAAATTTAAAAATCTTAATATTCTAGAAGAAGGAAAAGCCTATGCTGGCCCTCATCATGAATGTGTTTCAGTAAGACTTTGTCTGTTCATCAAGATCGGCTCTGATCGGGTAGAGCAGACGTGTCCAAACTGGTCCACAAAGGGCCGGTGTGGCTGAAACCAACCAAGAGCACATAGCTTGACCAATCAGGCGTCTGATGACTGAGATCAGATGATTAAACCTGTCATCTCAGGTGTTCTGCTTGGTTGGAACAAAAACGTGCAGCCACACCGGCCCTTTGTGGAACAGTTTGGACACACCTGAGGTTGTTCTCCTCAACCACATTATGGACATCATGAGTCTCCTAACAGAGTGAACATCCTCCATGACAAGGATGGCAGCACTAACAGTGCTGATGATTCACTATCACACACTCGCACCATCATGCATACACCTCCACACATCAGTTGCCATGGACACGGGTGTACAGAGTGGGTCAGTGACCGTGAGTGAAGAACTATCAAAGAAACCCAAACCACAACAAAGACCTCTGGGTAAAGATCGCTGTATCAGAAAAACCAGAGAGTGGTAACTGCAAAACATTGCAGATTCCTAAAATAGAGTCAGTCTGAGATGATAGCCTGCCCCTCATTAGAGAAGAACTCCAGCAACCGCAGTGACATTAATGCACAGATCCTTCAAACCACTGCAACCACTGGCTGCTCTACACTGACGGCAGAGCAGTGGAGACGAAAAACAAGACGTGATGATCAAGGTGGGGTTCTGGGTCACAGGGCGCTTCAGATGTGGACTGCAGTCAGCAGAGAACATCTCTGCAGCCCCAGGATGCTGCTGAGCAGGTCTGTAGTGGAGAACGTTCTAGTTCTTTTTTTTTAATAATAGTCACATCTGCCAGCAACCACACACTAGATTAAAGCAGTTACACGCTAAAGACTTCTCTAACCTACATTTCTAAGCAGCAGGAGCAGCTGCAGCAGCGGAGTGTGTGTTGGGTTCAGACAGACACGTGCAGTGGAGATCAGATCATCGGTAAAGAGGTGGAGTCAGATGATGATGATGATGTCACTATGAGTCAAGTTAGTTTTATATTCTGAAACTCCAAAATCAAACAAAGAGCTACTGGCAGAAACCAGTGGAAATATTTCCACTGGACAGTGGGTGTCCTAGACCTGTCTTCTGTGGACAGTCTTCGATGAAGACTAAATCTATATAAGTCATAACACATCTGTTGTTTTCTTCACATTGTTGTTCAATGTAAGGCCTGGTTCAATTAAAGGTTCATTAGTTTGGACAAATATAACGATAACTGTGAAAATAGGGTTAGGGTTAGAGTTCAAGGTCAGAGCTGAAATGAAGACATAACCCATGGTTTTCTTGATGGTAACCAAAATCATGTCCCCCATCAATAGCTATGACATTGAACTGAAAAAAAACAGTTCCTTTATCTAATCTGCATTAATCTGGACAAATATAATAACAACAAAAAAGGCTCATAATTCAGTTTAATTTCAGAGCTGATTTCTGGCCATTTTGCATGGTTTTATTGACAGTGACAAAAATCACTTCCATTCCTACATCACTACCAATAAAATTGTACTGACAAATACAGGGCTTTTAGGCATTGCATGGTTTTTTGTTCATTGTTTCCCCCAGGTGATAAACCTTTAGTGGAACAAGGCATTAAGATGAACAAGGAATTGAAGAAAACAGCAGAGTGGTCTAATCATTTTTTTTCCATCATATACTCACTCACTTATACTTACACTTTTATACTCTTGTTTCATCAACAAATTAAACTATTGTGAGATGAAAAAATAATTTTAATCTATGAGAAAATTTGCATTTGTCAACATTATTCATTACAATATTTCTATTTTAAGGAGTTTATTTTATATATCTCACCCCTTTAATATTTTATTAATTATTCTTTATAAGCAAATAGTGCTTATGGATATTTAGAAATGTACAAAAATAGGGACGAACCTTAGAACCTTATACGAACCAAGCTTTAGATTAATATTAACAAAGATAATAATAAAATATTATTCTGAAGAAAATATCATTAAATACCATTTCTCCAGACAACAGTGCACACACAGGCATCACGACAGTGTGATCAATAAAACCACTGTGTTGAACAGAGTTACTGTAGTTGGCTGTGGTGAAAGGCTGTGTAAGCAGAGCCCCTCTGTTACCACCAGTGTGCACATTGTCACTTAATAATATAGATGGATGGATGGATGGATGGATGGATGGATGGATGGATACAGAGATGAGCACCTTTCCGAACTACAGTTTTCTGACTCAAATGTTGAGATGAGAACTGGGTCACAGATGGTGACAGGATTTGATCCTTCCCTCTCTCCCTCTTTCTCTCTCTCACCCTCTCTCCCTCTCTCATACACACACAGATGTTGGTGAATGTGATAAAACACTAATGGATGTAGTCTGAGCGAGGGCCGCCGGTGTTTCCAGACCTGTGTGGAAGACCACCGTGTTCTTCCTGCATCCCGACAGCAGCTGAAGATTCCTAAAAAGACCCTTGGCTGTCAGCTTCACATGGAAGTTGGACAGTGAGAGTCTGGGAGACCATAGCATTGTCTCTGGTTGTCCTCTGGAGTGCTGAGGTCTTCAAGGGTCTGCTTCTCTTCAAAACTCAGCTCTGACAAATCGGTCCGACTCATAAAAGTCCATCCAAGTTTCTCTTCTCCTGGACCACGTCCACAGTCGTCATGTTGCTTCCTTGGCTGTGGTCAAAATGAGCTCCACCGTGTTCCCCGTTTATTTATCACAGATCTACTATTACAGACCTCCAGTAATGCCACGTGGATGTTGGAGAAAAAAAGACAAAATATTCTTCAAAAAAGAAGGAAAGAAATAAAAGGAATAAGTCCTTGATGCCACCGCAGTAATTTAGTGTCGTTTGTGAATTCAGAGACGGAGCGTTGTCTCATGTAAAAGGAGAAAAACGAGGGAGAAGAGCAGGTCTCTGCAGCACAGCCAATAAGTGAAACAAGAAAATGGCGGCAAAACCAGCGGAGTGCTGCACCATGGTACAGGCGACGGTAAATCATCTGATGATAAGAGGAGAGGGAGCGAGAGAGGGAGGAGGGGGATGTTGGAGGGTGTGTGTGTGTGTGCATGTGTGTGTGTGTGTGTGTGTGTGTGTGCATGTGTGTGTGTGTGTGATGCAGGGAGAAGAGAGGATCCTCCAGGCTGAGCATCATCAGTATTCACACTGTTACACGAAAAGAAAAGAAGACGCACATGCGCAGGAGAACCCAGTCCTACTGACCCACAGAGTCTGTGTGTGTATGTGTGTGTGTGTATACAGTGAGCTATCGTACACACACTCTCACAAAGACACACACCACAATCACCTATGCTGTATTTTAAAGCCATTTCTACTCTGGATGTAGAAATGTGTTTATATTCACAGTAAAGGGGAACGATGCTGCAGAGGGGAAGAAAAGGAGAAGGAGGAGGAGCAAGAAGAGGAGGAGGGGCAGGGAAAGTGGGCCGGATTTGAATAATGTCCCTCTGCTCCCACGTCCTCCTCCCTCCCCGGTTCACTCCCTCCATCACTGTAGTCTCTCATACACCCTACTGGAATGAAAGAGTCAGAGTCATGTGGAGGTCAGAGTAGAACAGAGGGGAGAGTTGGCAGAACCACTGTACACACACACACACACACACACACACACACACGGATACACACACTAACAGAGGCACATCTGTCAGTGGCAGGTGCATCTGGTACAGTGAAAAGAAGGTTTGTGTCCTCCTCTCTCTCTCTAAAACACACAAACACACACACTCAATCTGCTATTTTTCTGAGAAACTATCATTACTGTCTAATTCATCAGAGTATTTGTTTTATAAATTTTAAAAAGAAAATTATTCATTATGATTGTATGTCCTTTTTATCTGCAACAGCGCCCCCTAGTCATTAACTGGATCCCAGTCCAAAACTGTCTTGCACATCCACAGCTCTGTAAATATGTCAGACAGACACCAACATCAGCACACACACTCTTACCGGCGCTGGTCAGCCGACTGAGTCTGGCAGATCCACTTCTCTGCAGCTGATACTGTGACGTTTGCTTTGGTGAGCCATGATTGGCTGGTAGAGCAGTTTTTGCTGTCGTGGGATTGGATGCTGTTGCCTTGCAGGAGATTTGACTGGAGGCTGCTGATGTCTTTACACCTATAGTATTTAATGATAGTCAGAGTCAATATTCTACTTTAATAGTAAATTGAAGCTTGTCTTAAATTATGTCTTTTTGATTTTTTCTTTATTTTAATCTAAAAAATTGAAAAGAAAGCAACAATATTTACATATTAAAAAATAAATAAAATTATTAGAAGGTTGAGATATAACGAATAATCTTTTTAAAATATAAACACTGTAGTAAGTTGACATTGAAAAATCACAACTTCATTAAAGATCTGGATTTTTTTTTAATTTACAGTTATTTCAGTTGTGGATCAAATCAGTGAGTTGTACAACAGTATTTGAAAACGTTTTCATCCTAGTCTACAAGGTCTGTAAAAAAATGATTCAATGTATTGCTATGTTGTGATTTGATTTTGTTCGGCTTGTATTCTGTTGTAATATAAAGAAAATATAAAGATCTTTTTAAACTAAGTAAAAATAATCATGAAAAATAACTTAAATTATTCTGCAAGTATGACAATGACAAAATAAATGTATATATATATATATTTATATATATATGTCTATATATGTATACAACATATATCTATACATAGTATAGTAAAGTGAAAAAACATGGAAAATGTCTGGATATAAGCTCTTAAATTAGTTATTTTGTTGTTATATTGTCCAAACAAATATACCATGGTATATTTACCACTTATGGTATACCATTAGTGGTACCAGGCATTAAAAATCAACAAGATGCAAAAAAATAAGCAGCAGGTTTGTTTTTGTGACTGGATATGACATATTTAGTTGTTTTCAGGAGATCAAGCAAAGTGGAAGAGATCTCACCTGTGGAAGACGACCTGGCCTGCAGGGACAGAGCTCTGGTCCTCATCACATGCAGCTTTGGAGCAGCAGTAGCGCTGCCCTCTGTTTCAGTGGTATTGCTGCATGGGACGGCTGCGGAGGTGGAGGTGGAGGTGGAGAGCTTCACCGTGTTAGTGCAGCCTGCAGGACACGCTGTTCTGTTGGGCCGCTCATCTGACCTGGATCCAGCTGGAGCTGTGGATGCTGGGAAAAGATTTGTAACTGAACTTGTATCTCATGAATACTTCAGAGAAGACCAACTTTACCAACAAAATAAAACAATCCAATGGTAGCTGTTGAAGCCCATTGAAGATGAGCTTCAACTGTTTACATACGCTCCACTGTAACTGGGATTTTCTGACGAAACTGGTTCTGAAAGAACCAGGTCTAATGGAGGCTTCATGGTTTCCTCACCTTTGCTTGTTGCTCCATTGTCCGTGCATCCAGTCGAAGCAGCGTTTAGAATTGTGGGTAATCCCTTGACAGGAAGTTTGGATGTTGCTGTTGAAGTCAACCTCCCAGAAGACCCTGCTGCTGACTGCTGATTCGCCGGCAGAGGTTTACAAGAGGTGGACGAGGGACCGAGTCCAGGTCTGTGCTCTGAGATGGAGCGAGCTTTGAGAATACCTGAGAGACAAAGAGAGACATTGTGTGTGAGACAAAGAGATAAAACTCTTCTCGACAGTTGGTACAAATCAGTTGTGATCCAAAGTAAGTAAAAAGACCAGCCCTCAGTGTGGACTTCATACTCTGCTGACATGGATCCAAATCACACTGACCAGAGAACAATAAGGAAATCAAATTAGGAAAACGCAAAACTGTAATTCACTGCCAGACACATGGCACTGTATGTTGTCGTGAGCCCACGTTTGGTCAAACATATAACATGTCATCTGTGATCTTGTGGAAACAAAACTCCATCCTCAGCCTGGCTGTAAACTTTGTTTTCACAGGACCATAGCGAGAAAGAGTGAACTGGGAGACAAGGTCATCCTTACCATAAAAACAAAAAGATGAGATGAAGCCCAACTAGGAGCTTATGTTCATGCTCTGCTTATTTCAGGAGTCACTACGATTGTTGTAAAAAAGGAAGAAAATGTTGGTCTGTGATCAGTAAACACCGTCAGGAATGACCATGTGATTCCAGTCAGAAGGTCCAGGTCTGGCTATTCAGAACTGTATAGTTTCACTCATGGTCTTGGTCAGTGAATGTCACCATTCACCAGACCTCAGCAGCAGTTCTTTCCACCTACAGCAGGGGTCTCAAACTTGTGGCCCATGGAGCAATATTTTGTGGCCCCTGACCCTGATGTGAAAGTTGAACGTTAGCGGGGCCACAAGTTTTAAAGAAGGATTCTACGGCAAGTCAATGCTAAAAAATGATTTTGTTGGATGCACTCAGTGGTAGACACTGCTGTAGATGAATGTGAGCATTAATGTGAGCAAAATCCAAGCTGAAGCGTAAATAAAGTAAACAATAACAATTTGTTATTTACCATTTTGCAATGCAACTCACTGACAGGCATGTGACAACAAAGCGTACTTCAGTAAAACAATAACTAACACTGTCCAGCCAATGATATGATGCGGTTTACACGTGTTTACTTACGCAGTCAATCAATGTCAATAACAGCGCTCTATGCGTAAATGGCGCTGTTTTGCAGTTTAGCATGTAGCTAATGGTGCAGCTGATTGTAGAGCATAGACTGTGGAGAGACATAAACGCTTCACCAACCCCTTATTATGGCGAAACGAACAGGCAGTGGCACATCCACTCACAAAGCCAAAGTAAAAAAGAATCGCAATTCTTTTCAGATGGAATTGGTGTCTGTGTATGTGCGAACAGAAGGACAAGGGGTGTTACTGGGTGAGATTTTTTTCATTTCGAGTGAGAAGGTGCTGCTCTGCAAAACATGCTACGTAACTAATGTAACAAGTGATTCTTTCGGAGGGAAGAGTGTGGACTGAATGGACGTTGGACTACTTCAAGGGTCACATTCAGCAGAAAAGTCATTTAAATGGTGGTGGAATTGTACGAAGACACAAAAAAGCCAATAAACTTGCTATGATCCCAGGTTTGATACTGGTGTGTGTGTCCACAGCATGCACATCAAATGTTGCTCACAGTGGTCCTTAGTTTGCTCAGGGAGGTTGCCTGTCTGCCCAGACATATGAAAAATTAGAGGGAACATTGATTAGAGTGTTGTATTGAAGTGGGAAACTCTATTTAATTCTTTATTCCATTTTCATCATTTTCTTCTTTCTGTATTGAACATTAAATGCTAATGTGTCCCTTTGGCGAAATGACAGTGGGGACAGTGGTCCTCAACTTAATTGAGTTTGAGACCGCTGCTCTACAGGTATATCCCAAACATAGTACAGGGCTTAATATTCCAGAAAGTGCTATGTTTAAAGCCCTCTCATGGAACAGTTGTTTATGTTTAGAGGTGAAATGAACTGAGAGTTTTCACATGATCATCCAATGACAAACACATGCGCAGTTTCTGGTGGTGAGGGTATGGTTAAGTACAGTAGAACAGTAATGTGGCTAAGGCTGAGGGGAAACATCTGGATTCAGTCTGGACTTTAAATGTAGGGGGAGAACGAGAGAGAGAGAGGAGAGAGAGAAGGAGAAAAATGAAAGAAACAAAGAAAGGAAAGACAAAGATCGAGAAATAAAGAAAGAGAAATGAACCACATTTAGACATGAGCCGCATATTGTTCAACTTTTCTTACACAAAAGTCGGACTTTTCATAAAAAAGTCACCCGAGGGACTTCTCTGAATTACTGTACATTAGCAGCAGAGTGAAGTCTCAGCATGTTCCTCTGATCGCTCTGAGCACAGACCCACAGTCTGGAAAAAATGAGCTGAACGTTCACTCATGTTTGGAGGTGTGGTGACGTCAGATGTTTGACTCTGGCGTCTGTACAGTGAATAGAATAAACACTGAGTTCAGGGCCGACCTGAGGTCCAGGAACATCTCCTGCACAGGCTGCAAATGAGCCTTCAGAAGAATCTGAACACTCAGGTCAAACTGATGTTTGATGTTTCCGTGAATGTTCATTGATTCAGTCATGGGTTGGTAGACAGGACTGCTTTCCAAGTCCAGTCCAACAGCAACACACAACAGCCACAATTTATAAAAAACATTGTTGTAAACAATAGCTAACGTGCCTGCAGCGCTTCAGGCACTGACCAGTACCGGTCCCTGCCTGGATCAGGACTGGTCAAGGATCCAGTTGAAGAATCCACAGAGTTGGATCTTGGATGAACTCAGTTGATCTCCTAAATTCCTGTCCTCCTCCGTTTGGTAATGAGTGAGGGTGCTGGAGAAGAACACGAGTCACTGACACACACAGTCAGAGGAGGACATTGATGGTCAGATCAATGTGAGGTCATTGTGAGGTTGGAGGTCTGTGTTTCAGCGAATCAAAAACAAGTGTTCTTTTGTTCATCAGAATGTGACTTTTACCCAGAGCAGGATCTGGTCCTCCTTTCTCACCCAGTCTTTTTCTGAGAACCACAGGAAACACGTCCAGATATGGTACAACTGGTCCTGTAGTCCAAGTACTCCTCAGATCCTGAAGATCTGCTGCTCTTATCTTCAGATTAGAAAAAGATCCACAGTCCTCCAGTATTTAGATCAGGTGGTAGAGTTCTCAGACATTGGTATTGCTGTCTTCATATTCTGTGTCTATGGTCTTCACATTCTGTTTTGGATCGGAGGAAGGAGACAGCAAACGTCTCTTGTTATTCAATTATTTTTCACATGATTTTGTAGCTGCTCAGAACAATTTCAGTCTCAGCTGTGGAAGTTTTGGAATTCTATTTTGTTTTATTTAATTAACTTCAAAGCTCTATCTTTTTAATCCAGTCTGTGCCTTTAATCTTTGATATGCTTCGTCCACTAATGTGAGGAGGAACATTTTTTAGAAGGTCCATTTTCTAGTTCTCCAGATGACAGAGATTCTGCTCCACACTGTTTTCGTTCAAGCTGTGTTCCACAGCAGTCACTGTGTTACATCCCTTTTCCATCCATCTATTACAGTGCTTCTCAAAATGTGGGGCGGGCCCCCTTGGGGGGGCGCGGTGCGATGCCGAGGCCGCCATACTACAATTAAGTGTAATTGCACATCCTTGGAAGTTGAACTATATCTCTTTCTTTTTGTTTTCTTTATGTTAACAAGGATACGATGGTTTGCAGAGTTGTAGCTATAGTTGCGGCGGAGAGTGGGTGGTCGGGACGGGGTGCGCGAATTGTTTCTTCTTGCATGGGGGGCGCAAGAGAAAATAATTGAGAAGCACTGATCTATCATCACCCGCTTATCTCTTATTGGCCTGCGGGGGCAGCAGCTTTTGCGACTGCCAACATCCCTTTTTTGTAAACATGTTTTTTGTCATATTTGTAGTAGGCCATGTCACGAGTAAGTTTAATACTTGCAAGTTTAAAACTTGTCTCCAAATCCTGCGTGTCCTTCCATTAGGAAGGCCATCTCTAACTTCCTCTAAGAGTTAGGAAATGACAAAGTGTCGGACGCAAACAAAACTATGGACAGGACTTGAAAGGGTGACCGTTGACCCACACAAGCTCCACAAACAACATTCTCTCTGCTGTTAAAGTGTCAGAGAAACAACAGCTGAACAACAACGGATCCTTCTCTGTCTAAACAGTCTTCTCAGCATGAGGACGATGTGACATCGCAGCCTCGAACAGCAACAGGGTGAAAGGTAACAATTTCAGTCTAAGTGAGCTCCTGCTGTCAGTGTTGACGTAAAAAAAAAAGGAAAACCACCATCCATCCTTTTTCATCCACTTATCCGTTACCAGGTCACAGTGGCTGCAGTCTCCACAACCACCACCCAAATCACACCACCCCCTCATCAACCTCCCATTTACCAATGAGCCCATTGGAAAGAGCCAATCAGAGACACTGACTCTGGACCACGGTGTTATGACATTAAATCCTTCAGTTCAGCTCTTACTGTGCAGATTTACGTGATCTTCTACATCTACTCCTTACATCAGAACATTATCGTTCTCAACAAATGCAGTACAACACACATCTGTTATTCTCCAGGTGAAACTGCTATATCTTTCCAAAAGCAGCAGATCTTTCCTGTTATGAACATGAACGTAAAGTAAAAAAAAGTAAAGTTTAGTCACATGCACACACCAAAACAGTTCAGAGGAGAGAAATGTAAGAAAAAACAAAGTGCCGTGAGTTTCTTAAACTCCACTAAGATACACACACACACACACACACACACGAAAACAGAAGTACTCCGTGCCAAGCTGTAAGTGTGTAAGTGCAGTCAGTGTGACATAGGAGGTGCAGACAGAGTGTGTGTGTGGTACGTTGAAGGCATTTTAACTCGCAGCTTTGCAGTGTCAGACCATTCATTTCCTGAGTCTGCTGCAAAGACAAAGCAGACACACACACACACACACACACACACACACACTCACTCACACACACGTGTGCTCATGCTGTTGTATATTTACACTGGTTCTCTGATGAGAGCGTGACTCTGTCTGTACAAACGACTGAACTCACTCTGGTTCTGACTTGGGTTCTGCCTGGTTCTGGTTGGAGATCCACTCTCAGCGCTGTATCCCACTTCCCCCAACACTGAGCCGTCACTCTGGGATTGCCTGACTCCTTGGCCGCCCTGTCCTGGAGGTCCGACCCCAGAGCTGTGAGGAGGAGCAGCGACCCTGTCTGCCCTGGAGACTCTGCCCTGCTGCCTGGGGCCGGGGCCCAGCTTGGAGGAGACTCTCTGTAAGAAGAGTTGACGTTTAGTGACGGCATCCCAGGCCAGGGGCCCCAGCTCAGAGCTGCGCATCGAGACCATGGTGTTGGCCATTCCCAAGCTCAGAGTAAAAAATGTTAGGGCAGTGAAGGAAAGACGGCAATGAGGAAGCGGGAGGGGAGGAGTGAGGGAGGGAGGAGGAAAAGGAAAGGAAAGGAACGAGAGGGAGGAGGAAAAAAAAAATCAGATTCAACCACCAGAGAAGTTTTTTTTGACTTGCTATTGTGTTTTACATTCCCTCTGAGAATTCTTACGCTGACCAAACCAAATGTTCCCTCCTCTCTGTCTTCACTCTCCCCCACCCTCTATAAACAACAGCACACATGGAGTGAGTTTGTGGGTGTAGCTCTGGCATCTGTCTCTGTCTTTTGCACTTTTTAGCTCGGTCCCTGTAGAAACCAAGCCGACGGAAAGAGTTCCAGACTTTTTTTTTATGGAAAACCTCTAAAGTATTCCCGCTTTTACGGGCCGAGGGCAACACTGATTCACAGGAAGCGATGATGTCATAGAGAAGACATTGAAGTGCGACTAGTTGGCTAGAACCTGATTAACTGCATCAGCCGTTAAATCAGATGATATGATTGTATTTTCTTCTTCTCCATAAACCCTGTTGAAGCTCAGCTTCAGTGGACTGGCTCCTCTCATGATGATTGGATAAATCAATTTAATCAGAATTCTTCTGAAGATTGGCCTTGCAAGACTTTCATTTTGGCGAAAACAAGATTAAAAATAACACATTTAACTTTTCTTTTCTCAGTTACTGTATGTGTGTATATGAAACACACACACACACACACATGCACACACACACCCAGTGCTGTAACAAACCCTGAGGCGGCCAACGAGGAGCAACGCTGAGGCAGGTTCTAGACCTGTCACCGGCTCCTGGATCTTTTAAACAGCACATACCAGAGACAAGTAGACACGCTGCACACACACCTAACACTCCTCGCTGTAAACACACTGTGCACTGGTACAACACAGTACAACTGAACAGCAGCACAACACAGTATGGCTGCAGATCATTTGAGTTTTACTGACTGAACCTTTATTCACCTGTAGAAGCTACTGCTGATTTGAGTAGTTGAAACTTTTTTTTTTTTTCAGCGTGTCCCTTTTGCCACAGAGAGACAACATTTTACTGGTATGGAAATTGTTTTATTGTCTCGCATCTTTGATTTGATCAAAGTTTTATGTCGGATGCGCTTTTTAATTCAACCCTCACCATTTTATCCAGGCTTGGGACCAGTACTAAAAGTACTATCTTGTGCTTCCTAGTGACTGATTTCTCTACTACCTAGTACTATAAAGTACTTAAACACATTCAATTTCTCTGTTGCAAATTCAGCTTCAAGTTTAGCATTGCTTTCAGTCATTTTAATTAGATGCTAGAGCTACAGACCATTTGCATTTATGCACAACTAATAATGAAAAAAGATCAATAACATTTGCTGGTGGAGATCATTAAAGTAAACACTGCCTTAGTTGCTGCAGTTACAGAGTGACTTTTATTGTCATTTTTTTTTTCTTGTGTCATTGTAACATTGTGATTCACACCACAACACACAACGATATGTTCTGTCGTCAATTGAACCCATCACCAAAGTGAGCAGCAGGCAGCTTTTAAGCACCGGGGGAGCTGTGAGTGGGGACGATAACGTGCTCAGGGCACCGCCGATCTTATCGGAAGAAGATAACAATGGCACATGGGAGAAATTAGTGGTGTGAAATCTTTTGCAATTCCCACACCAATTTAACTGTACAAAAAAAAGACATGTTTAGTCTAGTGGCCCCCAAAGTAGGGGGCACGGATACCTTTTTTTAAACCTGCGAGCCACCATGGGTCCTAATTTGTTAGGTTGCCAGGTCAGGACTGGGCACGCGTTTAGTCGATGCTTTTACACACTATTTTTTGGGGGAAACACAGTCATTGCAAGTAAAAGGAAGTATAGACAATTTTGGTAGCATCCAGATTAAAAGGACAAATGTCCCACATCTGGCCCAGGGGACCACAATTTGTCCATGCCTTCCTTAAAGAGTTCAATGCCTTAGTGAATAAATCTTTGCCAGTAAGTATTTTTTAACAAATTAAAAAAAAAATCAATTATGTGTCAATTTGGGGCAGTTCAGCAATAGTCCTATCTACCAAAGGGGGGCGCCAAAGAAGGACTGGGAGCCACTTGGTTACATAGTGAGTGTTGTAGGAAAACAATGATGCTAACAAACTTTCCACAGTTTATTACAACATCATCACATTCAAGAGAAGAAGAAAACTTATTAAATGTAAATGTAATTTCATGCATCAGCCAGCTGTAAGTTTGTTTTTACCATAGATTTACCACACATATGTGGCCCACTCAGATTTGTAATACGACCCGCCAGACTTTCTTTGAATTATATGATTGGTTTGTATTGTCATTAAAATTCTACTTTTTCCCTACAATGACAATGTTTTTGCTATATTTCATAGGGTCACAGCATTTTGGCCTTGATCTATAACTTTTGCAGTACATTTTATTTACCTTAGTTCACATGAATGTTCCATTTATCCCATCCCCCTGTGCCCAATCATGGCAAAAAGTTTGCCCAAATCTGATATACAGGATTTTTTTTGCAAACTACCTCACAGAAACCTTTTTCAAACTTTCCTCTCGGACAAATGATAACAGTGAATTTTTATTTGCTGCTAAAGACCATTGAAGAAGAACAAGCCTCAGGGTAAGGTCAGCTTAGCCTAGCTGCCATGAAAACAAATCAATATTGGACTCTAAGACTTCAGCTGAAATGCTTTTAGTGCAGCAGGGTAAAGGCAGAATTACATCTGCTACAATAGACTGTCATTATCAATATTGTTATAGATAGTAATTACACCTGCTGATTTTTCTCTGGTGCTAAACACAGACAGGAAGGTATGGAGAAAAAAAAGCTAGATGAAGTCAGATTGAGATGGTTTGGACATGTTCAGAGGAGGGACAGTGGATACATTGGTAGAAGAATGATCCTAGAGATGGAGCTACCAGGTAGGAGACAAAGAGGAGATTGATGGATGCAGTGAGGGAGGATGGAAACGGTTAATTCACTGTGACAAAACCTGAAAAAGAAAACAAAGAGGAGGAGGAGGAGTTGTCAGTGACTGTACCATACCTGGCTGGGTACTTTGGCTGGGCTGACAGTCGGTCGGGAGTCCACCTTAGCCTTGACGTGCCTCAGGTCTGGTCCTGAGACCTTCTTCACTCTCAGACCGGGGGCTGGTCCTCCTGGTAAGAACCTGCTCTGAGCTGTAGCTGAAGGTGAGGATGAGCTGGGTTTGTATCTCACTGCTCTGGCCTTAAAGACCTCTGCATGACCTCCACCTTCTTCCTCAGATGTTTGTTTCTTACATTCTTTTTTGTGGTCCTCAGCAGTGTCCACATCCAGTCTGTTAGACTCACATGTCTGGCTGTTTCTCCGTGTGCTTGGTTCTGAACTCACAGACTGAAACAAAACCTCATCCTCACCGCCTTCCTCCTCCTCCATGTCCTCCGCCTCCTCATCATCGTCATCATCCTCAGCTGGGACTTCTGTCACATCTGAGTCTTGGTTTGAGGACAGGTTCTTCCTCTCACTTCCACTGCTCACATCCTCATATTCATCTTGACTGTTACAGATTCCCGTCAGATCCAGGTCCAGAGTTCTGTTCTCCTCATTCCAGCTGTCCTGACAGTACTCCCCACTGTTGGCGTCCAGGTAAATGGACACAGAGTTGTCATTTGATTCCGACAGGTCATTGTTGACCTCTAACTTTTCCACTGAGGTGTCTTCAAGGTCACTGCACTGGAAGACGACAACATCTGTGGTTTTTGTCACCACTGTGGTGGTCAGGGTGATCTCCAACATGTCGTAGTCCAGAGGACTGTTCGCACTCCGATGTGACTCAGGAGATGCAGAAGACGAGGATGATGGAGACGAAGAAGAAACTGGGAATGCGTTTCCGTTCAGGTCTTCTGCTCTATGAAGAGGAAGCCTCATGTTGGAGGAACCTTTTCCTCTGACCTGGAAGCTCTGTGTGGACTCTGACAAACTCATGTCTGGGCCAGAGAATCGAGCCGGGACAGAGCGCTGTTTTTCTACATCTGTCCTTCAGTGATATCCTCAGTCACCCCTGGACCTGCCGTCCTTCATCTTGAACATACAAGCATCTGTAGCCTCTGTGACATCACCATTTGGACATCTTGAAAACAGAGAGGAGAGAGGGCATAAGAACACTGTTGGTGAAAGAAGCAAAATGCTGCCCCCCTTAGGTTGCAATCTGTAACCAACATCAGAGACTTTTTTAGTTGTTACATACTGGACAATCTTCATCTTAGCCCAAGACTCAAGACATGAGATCAAACAGAATAAAATTCACTAAATTAATACATTTTTACAATTGTATAAATCTATTAAAAATAGCAATTAATTAATTAGTTTTTGCATTTAACTCCTTTCCTGCTAAGATGAGGATCTAAGTGTGTGAGCAGTATGTGGGTCACAAGCACAAGGTAGGAGGAGCAGCTAAATAAAGGCCACCAGATCCAGGACATTGTTCTGTATCTGATGCAGAAATGTCAGTTTCCACATTTAGTCGATTGTAAAGTGAAAAAAATGGTTTAACATCCACTAACACATTAGACATAATATTCCCTGAATTTCCCTGGATTATTTCGGTCCCAGGTTCTGGATCATAACCAGGCTCTGTGTCAGTGGCTGCTGTAGGTAAAAAGATAGTTGTGTTATTTTCACTCCACTGAATATCAGTGAAAAAGATGGTTAAAAAAAACTGAAGACATCTGAATCACAAATACGGAAGGGGAAGAGCAAAAGGAAAACAAAGAGGAATCAGTGATTGGAAGGAAAAAGCAAAGCAGTCTTCACCTTCAAAGTAAAAGTTCCTTTTACAGTCCCATTAACACACCATGAAAACTGTTGAGACTCTCAGCTTAAAGGATTAGGTTGTACTGTGTTGCCTTTCACTGTTTTTGACCCAAAGAGAGTAAAGCTGAACTGACGTCTGCTGACCCCCACCGTCCAAAGCGGTCATTAAACTCTGGACCCTGCTGTGGATGAGGAGGTTGCTCCTGACCCAGCTCCTATCCAGAGGAGGACGAGGAGAGACGCAGTGAGTGACAGGAGTGGAGATATGGTTAAAGTGGGTCCACTCAGCAGGAGACCAGTGACATCATCAAGTCCAGGAAAAGTCAGAGTAAATGTTTCTGGGCTGCTGCAAGTCAACGTGACAGAAATGGTCTCAGAAAAAAAATGTTTAATTCACAAAGTGAATTACATTACGGTAAACATGATGACTTCCAGTGGGTTCAACACTGGCAGGAAGGGTCACAGTATGGATCAGTGTGATTTGGGTGGCAGTTGAGGAGACTGCTGCCCCTGACACCCGGGAACAGATAAGAGGATGAAGATAAGTGAAGGTAAACTTGAAATAATGTTTAATAATCTAAGAAACATAAAAAATATTTAATGTGGCATCATAGGCAACTAACACATCTTTGTGGTGTTTGTTTTCTTTTGTAAAACTAAGACTTACTAACTCATTAAAGGGGCTGTCAAAAGGGGTAAATGTCAAGAGAATAAAGTAAAGTAGCTGCAAAGAATGTGTGTGTGTGTGTGTGTGTGTGTGTGTATATATACAGTTGACCACTGTGTGGTGACGGCTGTAACAGTCGCCTCCAGTGTTTCCATTGTGGATTATAATGGGCTTTAGAGCCTGGCTGCAGGTTCAGTGCACTGTAAAGACACATACTGTACATCTACAGAACATACATACTACCTTAATACATATAAAAGTTTTACAATATCATATTATTATTAACTAAACTATAAACTAGGTTCACTTGTGTTACTTTTTTTTACATTTTTAAAGCGATTAGCAAAGCACATCTGATTGGAGTCATGTCAACTAACTGTGTTCAGATGTCACAGTAACCAGAGGAGCGGCTCAGTACCACAGTTCACACACTGCCCTTCGAACCTGTTGTTAATATTTAAATCATCGCAGCGATGACCAAGTTCAGAGACGATTTCCTAACATAGTTTTTTGAGGTCATGTGACAACGAACACAGAGACTGGTTCTACTGACTCCTGATGGACACTAACATTTTATCTCCTTCCAGTTTTCGAACTTATTTTCTCATTGTACAGGAGATCTAAAGTGCTGAGTCGGTATTCCACTCCTCACAGTGTGACTCTAATGTTGGAAAACTACTGCTGGTATCTTCCAGGAAGGTCTCTGTGTCTCTTTATTTGTTATGAAAAAAAATAAATCCGCAGCAACTTCCCTGGGAGACAGGAAACTCAAACCGGTTCATCAGACGCTGGTCTCTGTTTACAGGCAGGGATTTGCCTCACAGCGCTGAAACAGAAGACGGGCTGCATCACAGCATCACATTACACCAACATTCACCGACACTCTTGGTGCATTCTTTAATAGTTACCATGGAAACAAACAGAGTGCTGAGTCATCCACAAAGAAGAGTGTGACGTCATCACATGCTCCTGTCCTGAAGATTTTCCCGCCTACAGTCACTGCAGAAACACACATCTATGTTTGGCAGAAAAGTGTACACACACACACACCCGTGTGTTGCAGTGAAGCTATTGTGGCTGTCAATGTGACACGGAGCTCGGTGGCTGTGAGCTGGAGGCGGAAAGTGACCTGTCAAAGTCATGACATCAGCTCCTCGAAGAAATTCAGAGTCTCATTCCTGTATCAAAACAGTGTGAATGAGAACTTCAGTACTGCACTACACTGCCCCCAGTGGTCAGAGCGATAAATAGTGTGAAAGACCTGCAACTGAAGTTTCTCATACATAACATCCAGATAACATCCCTCAAAGATTCGATGTCAGATGAATGAATCATTCTGGAGATACAGCATTTCTGGTGTTGATCTGTCGGTGACAGTAAAGGGGACAGACGATTGTCCATCTTCAAGGAGAGAAGGACCAGGTATTAGTCAACAGCAGAGCAGTGCAGAGGGTAAGCGGCCTCACGTCGGAATGAGCGATGAGACCACTCTTTTATTTCACTCAGATACATAACAGAGATTATGGGATGTGACCATACATGGTCAAAAATCATACACCAACCCAAACCCCTTGCTTCAGCAGCGCCATCACTGAACGACTCAGTCACAAACAGATCTGAGCGTCTCTGTCTGTGCTTGTAACATCCGGTCAAAGACAATAACAACAACCAGGTTTACCAGGTAAGATGCTGCAGAAACCCCCCAGTTTAAGGTCACTTCCAAATCCAGTGAAGATGCATTGACTGAACCTCCTCCACTCCTGATGTTCTATCCAAGATCCAGGAGCTATGAAGCAGCCTGAACATGGACTGTGAGTCCACTCACTGTCCCAACAAACACATTTGGACACCATCAGAGACAGAGAAAGAAGAGCCAGACCAGGGCCTCTTGTGTCTCCACTGTGGTAGAACATGTAAGGCTTTTTTCCAACTCAGGCCAAAGTAATAAAGAACCTTCATGATTGGTCAGACCATGGCACCCTGATGCCAGAAAATAAATCTTTAAGTGTCAGGAATGCCAACATTTCCAAAAAGAGAAAAGAACCCAAATCATATTATAAGAGATTTTTTCATCTTCACGCTGAGTGGAACATCAGACATTCTGCTGAAATGTACACGAAGATCCAAGGTTCATTAGACAAACATACACACATGTCCTGACACAGTGTGAAACTGTTGCCACAGATGGAACTTACTCTCCTGATCCTGCTGCTGCTGCTGCTGCAGTGCTGCAGAAAAGGAAGGAAAAATATCCTGGAAGTCAGATCTGCTACGGCCGTCCGAGGCTGTCCTCACACACACTCTCACTTACAAAAACAAACACACACGTACCTGATTGCACTGTACGTTCATGCTTTCTATCGCTGCTGCAGTCAGATTGTGTGTGTGTGTGTGTTTGTGTGTGTGTGTGAGAGAGAGAGAGCAGGCAGGCAGGCTGCGTAGGCTGTGACGAAGGACAGAGAAGGAAGAGGAGGAGGAGGGAGGAAACTAGATCTGAGAGGGAAGGTGAGGGACAGAGGGGAGAGAGAGGAGATCATGCAGCTACAGTGTGTGTGATTGAATAATTTCTTTCTCTTGACCAAAGTTTTGTGTCTTCCTCCTCCTCCACCTCCTCCTCCTCCTCCTCCTACTCCTTTAGTTCAACTCACACCTACGTCACCTGGTCTGGTCTGAATCCAAAGACCTGACAGGGAGATCATCAGCCTCCTCCCACGTGAGACCTTGAGGAAGGTGTGTGTGTGGTCAAGGTCCACCATTTTCAAACTATAATAAATAGAGGAGTGGGTGGGTCTAGTTCTGACTTCTGACTCAGCCAATCCCTGCACCCGGTGATTGGCTGCAGCAGTGGGGGAGAGGCTGAGGGTGAGGAGGGGTGTGGTTAATAACTCCTACACTGTAATATGGTACTTCTCAAATAGAGGGGCGGGCCCCCCTTGGAGGACACCATAGGCTTCTAATGGAATATGGTACACGGTGTACTAATGTCTTCAGCCACTAGTTGGCAGAAAATCATAAAGTGTTTTCTACAAATAGAACTATACAGGAAACCATGTTCTCAATAGTGGTAATATTTGAGGGGGTGTAGGACTGGGGTCGAGGGGGGTCGGGGGGGGGTATGAAAAAAATCCTGTAAATAGTAGAGAACCTATGCTGTAATACGTTGTTTCTCAAAGACTGGGTTGCGGTCGTCAGCAGGTGGCGCTGGTTCAATTACTGTGTTCCTTGTTTCAAACCTGTTTTATATTAATTGTTGAGATATCACTCCATCAATAATTAACTATATGTATTAATGTTCAATTATTGATTTACCAATAATGATTACTTGGGTGGTGAAAGCAAAGTGTAACATTTACTGGGTTCTCAGAAAGTAAGTCAGGGAAACAACGGTCTAATGGACTTGAGTTAGGGTTAATGTTGAACCATCAGATAAGATGATTCTGCTGACACATCACTCCCAGGACAAAACAGTCTCCTTCTGCTATGGAAGTTGAGCCACTGTGGTCTCAACACCCAGGCCTGGCATTAGTCCACATGTTGAAAGAGGTTACGTTTGGTTATTGGAGGTCTGAAAAGTGGCAGTGGTGGCCTAGTGGTTAAGGAAGCAGACTTGGGTCCGCAAGGTCCCCAGTTCGAATCCACCAGCTGCTAGGTTGCCACTGAGGTGCTCTGAGCATAGCACCGTCCCAACCCACATCACTTCTTGTGGGCTCACCACCCACAGTCAACTGCCCCTGGCGCCACCCCTGCGACCCGGCAATGGACAAGCAGAAGAAGATGAATGAATGAAGGTCTGAAAAGTTATCTGCATAACCTCAATACATGGCATGGAAAAGGATAAACTTTTAACTCTTTTGTATAACTTTTACATGTCATTTATTTCATTTCACACATACACTCCATCTCACTGCTGCTCAACACTCCCATTGGAAATTCTAGGACACATTATTGCCCACAAGTCAAGACATTTTGCACTGGTCTATTTCAACTCTTTGATAGCTTTAAAAAGTCACATCTGCAGGTTATTATGACACATTGCACCGGTCCAATCACACTTTAACACAAATCATCATAAATCACACTTTCGGCAGCAGTGGTGGCCTAGTGGTTAAGGAAGCGGACTTGAGTCCGCAAGGTCCCCGGTTCAAATCCCCCAGGTTACTGCTGAGGTGCACTAACCATGGCATCATCCCCGCACACTGCTCCCTGTGCACTCAAAAGCTGCCCGCTTTGATGGGTTAAATGCACAGGCAAAATTTCATAGTGCGTTGTGGTGTGAATCACGTCATAATTGCAAAAAAAAAAAAAAAGTTTAGTTTAAAACCAGATGCCACCTCCGGACCCCAAATAGTGGTGGCCTAATGTTTAAGGAACTAAGAACTGAACACGTTTATGGTAAATCGTATAGTTCTCAAAACCCCGATCCACAGTCGCCCTCTGGTTCAGTGTCGTATTGCACAGAATCTATAGAATAACAGTCCTGCTCTATTGTCTGACTCACCAGTGTCATCATTGGACATCAGTCTACAACGAGTGAAAAATCAAATCTCTCTACTAACAGTGTTTACGGTCATTAGGTTGGTGAGAGGAGCAAAGCCATAGAGACATTAATCTGACACAATAAATCAGCGTCACTTAAGTATGATGTCAACTTCAGTGACAAGTCTAGACAAGAAGACCAACAGGAGTGGCTGAAGTTGGACTGAAGCAGCAGAACCAGAATCATTAAAAATGAGCTCACACACACACACACACACGGGTTTCCCCATGGGTATAGAGATGAGGACCGCGGTTACGTAACAGCTGGTGTGTGAAGTGCTGCAGCAGCAACACCGTCACAGGAGTGCGACTGTCTCGAAACGTGTAGGTGTCGCCATCTTGTGCCGAAAAGATTACATTCCTTCTTTCACAAGGACCAACGGGCCTGTTTAAAATGTTTGGTTTATTTACAGCAATAAAAAAAGGAAAAGTTTCAAATTTCATTTGAAAAAAAGCTGTAAAATTTATCTCATGGCAAAAAAAATTTAAAACACGTCATTTACAGACATATACAGGATCTCTGCAAAAAGGAGATTTCTAAAGGTTTAAAAAAATGTATATACAAAAAAAAAAATAATAAATTAAATAAAATCAGGGTGGACAGCAAATTGATAGTTCAGGAGGGCAGTCCTGCGGCCAGGATGCTGCCCAGCAGAGTCCGATCTTTCAAAGCGTTTTCCACGTCTTTCTCCTCAATCTTCAGAAAAATCTGCAGGAGCAGAAGAAGAACGTGTCAAGCCGTGTTTGGGCAACAGGACAACCTTTATGTCAACTTACATCAATGCCAAGTTAATCAACGTTTGTCCAAAGGGAAAAGTCCTACCTTGGTTAGTCGAGATTCTTTGGATTTCTTCATGGCGAAGATCCCTCGACTCTCCAGCAGGGAGCAGAGGGACAAACACTCGCCTTGTCCCACTGCAGACACCTGTCGCTGGGCACACAGCCGACTGTAGACCTCGTGTAGCTGAAATAAGATGAAAGACGTCCATAAGAATACGGTGTAGCGGGTTAGTATGTTTAAAAAAACAAACAAAAAAAAAAAACTTAAAATTGACTTCAAGAAGACGTGGCGTTGTAGCTGAATAAGAAGTGATGGTCAGGTATGTGCAGTAAGTGATGCCATATTAGCATTAGTGAGTCTAGGTTCCGTCTAGGTGAAGACCATTAAGAGTTGACCTCGCCCAACTCACCTTCCCCAGGACGACTTCTTTGCTCTTGCCATTGCGGATGAGCAGTAGGAGGCAGCAGACCAGCAGCTTCTGCTGCAGAGGGAAACTCTCTCCATCTGAACTGCTGCTCGGAGACGACATCCTGTCGCCGTACACCTCCGACAGAACCCGTGCCACCTGAGGGAGGCTGACCTTCGTGGCTGAGGAGGGAAGAAACAGAGGGAGACGGGGTGAGTTAACCAGCAGAGATGAGCGGATAGATGGGAAGAGAAAAGGGGAGATCTTTCAGAAACTCACCTTGTGCTTCAGAGTCAGCTGCGGTCTTCTTCCTCTGGTCTGACTCCACCATCTCAACTGCTCTCCTGCAACGGAAAACAAACAGCATGTGTTAAAGCTCTGCCTCTGACCACAGGAATGTGACATCAAAGCAGCAGATGGACAGCGTGTGAAGAAAGCAGGACGCCCAGAGTAAAAACAGAGGCCGTAGGATCCTGTTCCAGATGAGACCAATTTGACATTTTAATCCAGTCCCCCAAACTTGTCCAAAGTTAACTATTAATATAAAATAGAATAAAAGAATAAACACCTGCAGATGTCCAGAGCTTTGCGGGCGTCTCCGGACACAGCCGACACTTTCCTGGCACAGAACTGAACGGCCGAGGCATCCAAGATCTCCTGGGCAGCAGCCTGAAAGCAGACATTCATCATTACTTCCGTTACTGCCACTGATGTCCAGTAGTTTCCGTCTTTGCTCTCTGATCCTTACCTGTGAGAGTCTGTCCTGTACAATGGCCGCCAGCTCCTCGCGGCTGTATGGGGGGAAGTTTAACAGCTGGGGGCGACAGCCAGGCTGAGCCTGGAGCCTGGGCAGGATACGGTCAGTCAAGTCCAGAGCGTTAGCAATACCTGTGAGAAGAGGAGGGAAAAATAAATATAATTTAGGGCAAATTACACGAGGGCACCACGAAAAACATGGACGAGGCGATGATATCCAGGGAATTTGGGAAGTTATCATAATCATCATCATCCACTGACCAATAAGACACAGGCGAGACTTGGGTAGGTGAGGCCATTCAAAGATGGTGTAGAGAACATCCTGAGCTTTACTGTCCAGTTGGTCCATCTCGTCCAAAACCAGCAGCCTGAACAATACAGAAGACCAGGACATTAAACTGTTATTCTGATTTTTAATGTGATCTTTATACATCAGAACTTCTGGCCTGGGTCTGGTCTACTCACACACTGGGTCCAGGTGTTGTCAGGAACTTCTGTAGGCCTTTCTGTCCACCTGATGTTCTAAACTTGTTGGCCAGTAGAGGGAAGATGGCGTTCGAGCTTCTCAGACTCATACAGTTCACCATAACAGTCTGCACTGATGACAGCTGAGCCTGCGCAAAAGCACACAAAATATGGTTGAGAACGTCCTGGACTCATTACAGCTGTCAAATTTTAGTTTGAAAATAAAAAGAAATTTGTCTGATACCTAAACCAAATGGTTTGGATCAGTGTTTAATGAAACTACACTACAAGACATCCTCCATTTCCAAAAAACACTATTCCAGTAACACTCTGCAGAGCTCCAACCAAGTTATTTACCTTCATCTCCTGCAGGATGCAGTTGAGACATGCCGTCTTTCCCGTTCCTGGAGCTCCAGAGATGTAAAGACTGCCAGCCTGACGCTGCAGCACCTTCTCTTCAAGGAAGGCACGGATGGATTTTCTCTCAACTTCCCTGGACAGAAGACGCTCTGGGACAGCCGTGTGGAGCGACTGCTTCAGGCTCTGGAACCTGGACTCTGTAGAGGTAAGCAGTCAGAATTTGTTTTTACTCAATGATAGGGTCCACCTATTACAAACCTAAGATGTAATATGTCTCCATGTCTTTAGACCTGCATCAAACCACAAAAATATTTCCTTTTTTTGACACAAAACTCACTCTCAGGGAACAGTTGAACCACTGGTGCTGTCTTGTTTTGTCGAGCAGGACTTCCAGCAGGGGTCTCCTGTCTCTTTGGGGACAAAGCTGGGTGTCTTGGTGATGAAGGGACAAGCTGACGACAAGCCAGGGCAGGCGAGTTCTCGTCAAAGTGGAGTTTACGCGGCGAGGCCAAGGTCGATTTGCTCTGCTTGGGTGGCGAGCCCAGCAGAGGTCCAAGGTTACAGCCGTTCTCATCACCTTTAAGAAGCAGAGGGAGAAATGGATGTCAGCAAGGACTAAAACCCAAGACACATTGTTATGGTGAAGACTACATGTCAGGCCACTTAATCCAACTCACCTGTGCGTTTCCGGGGGCTGAGAGGAAGACGTGGCTCAACACGGGGAGATAATGGAGGAGCTCTCCTCTGCAACTGAGGGACAGGGAGCTGGTCCCGTCGTGGGGACAGTGGTCCAGCCCGTAGTAGAGGAAGGTCAGAGATCTGCGGCTTATCCTCGGTTGGCGAAGATTTCTTGGGGTGAAGGTTTTTGACATTCGTAGCCACCCGACCAGATTTGCGACGAGGGAACTGAAGAGTGGCCTGAGTGCGGCCCTGAGAGCGAGTGCTCGGCATTATGACAGCTGTTCCTGAAATATGAGTTAAAAGGTTAAAATTTATACAGTTTTTACAAATATAAAACAGTATATCGTGGTTTTCTTGATGTTTGTAAAGCAGAGCTGAAGAGGAAAGAACAGGTACTGTTTTCAAAACTAATCCAAGACTTTCTCCCCTGCATGATAGTGATTAAACATAAACTTTTAACTGTATATAACTCCAAGAACAAAGAATGAGATGCCCACTTTAACTTGAGAACAGTTGTTTCATCAGCACTAAAGCAAATACATCTGTTTAGAAAACTATTTGTTCTTAATCCATGATCCTATTTGTGCAAAGCGTTCCACCCCATATGTCCCGTCTGGGACTCCGTACGGATATTCTAAATAAACGAAGCCGTGCAAACTGTTAAATGAAGAAAGAAAATGGGCGCCAGATCATTCTCACTGACTGAGAGAAAAAGTCTCAAAGTTAGGTGGATCTCGATCCATAGAATAAAGCAGTAAAAGCATGGAGTGCTCAGTTTAAACACGCGAAGGAAACAGTGTTGGTTTAATGGCGCCATAACCAGGCCACAAACAAGAGAAGATAACAAAACCACCGTTGAAGAGACACGAAACGATTCAGACCGGAAAGAAAAAAACTGCATTCACACTTTAACACCTGTATTTCACGTCAATATTTGTTCGTTCTCATAGATTAACAAAGAAAATGCACAATATACACAACACAGGGAAATGCGCAGCGGAGACACAAAGACGATACTATCGAACAGAAATAGAAATCAGAAAAACCAAAAGAGATCGACAATTATATTACCTGTGTTTGAAAATTAAAGTGTCTTTTCGCTGCGGAATTTCTTGTAAATAATGTCGAGTTACGCTCCTTGATACACTCCTTCCGGCATTCACGACCAGTGCGAGGCTGAATGAGCAGCAGTAGCGCCAAATTTCCTTCTCAACCCGCAGCTGCTTCGCGCCGCTGTTCCGATTGGTTGAGCAGTTTACAGTCCTAGATGCTGATTGGTTCTACCAATACGGATATTACGTCACACGTGTCTAGCACAGCCTTTTAAGCATTTGGCGGAATCTTTTCCCGGGAACAGTCCACCCCTCGGCAAATTGTTGTTTGTTTTTCTGTGAATTCGTTGCAAATACTGATCACTTCTGGCTGTTTATGCTGTAGTTGGGACGTGAACCAGTTCTTCATCATCCCGTCGTGGAATTGAAGATAATGCTCGACTTGGGAAGTGTATAAATGTAAAGTATTTCAAACAGTTACTGTTTTAATAGACAAAGAACAAAGTCATTGAAATAAATCATCATCTTTGCCGATAAGTATGTTTTTAATGACCGATATTAACCAATAACAAACACTTCAATCCCTATGCTGATATGAACCGTGAAGTTTGTCTGATTTCTTTTGCTCTTGACCTTATTTCACTCTTTGAGGGAGAGACACAGCTGCTGCATTGTTTTTCTTTACTTCGCTGCATAAAACGCCTCGTGGTGGTGTTAAAATCTTACCCTCCACCCTCAGTGGACCAGCTCTTTGCAGTCAATAAGAATTACAGTTTTCTATCCACAAAAAAACTCCAGACCACAGGCATTTACTGTAGCGTTGATCGTTGTCCATTTAAATGACCTCATTAATCACGTCGAAGTGTCAGTAGTACTGACTCAGTACCTCATGAGGAAGTCCAGCGTATTTGCAGAGACCGCAGCTTTGCAAATCATCAGATGTTGAATATCTGTGGAAAAATCGATACAGATATGTTCCGATATTAAAAATTATGCTGATAACGGCCCGATATTTATCGCTGGACCGATATATATGGGCCATCCCACACAAAACAGTTAACAAATAAACACAAGAACACTGTTGTTTTTGTTTCACTTTATTTTGAAAATCCGGTCTGCAGCAGTTGGGGGCGTAGTCTCTCTCAATGGTCGAGGATACGCAGGTTTCCTGAGACTATTTTGTTCTCCAGCATAGCTCCAGCGGGAATGTCAATTCGTTCGCCATGGTTTGCGATAATGATCACCGTACCCTGAGTTTCCACACAAGAACACAGTATTTGAGTAATAAATGACATAAATATGAAATAAATCTGAAATGCAATTGACATTTAGTTGTTTAATACCACATTTTGGGTTTGATTGTGTTTATAAGATGACTTTTATTGTGATAATATTCTCTTGCTGCAGTAATCTAAAGTTGTATTACATTAGTTACGAGTTTGAACACCACTTTTTCCAAATATCAGCCAGTTTTGTTCATCTTAGCTTTATTAATTTAGCAAATTAAGCACCTTGCTGTGTTTTAATAAGGAATTAGTTAATAAAGCTAATAATTTATGACAACTTTTCATTAAAACTAAAAGTTGAAAAGTAAATATATTTTGGACGTTTACCTTTAGAGAAACATTTTTGCCAAATGTAACATCTCCAGAGACGGTCAGGTGATCCAGTTCCAGGAGATCAGGGATGTTCTCAAACCTTTTCAAGTACTCCTGGACCTGAAAACAGCAACACAAGACAAAACATAATATCAATAAAAATAGTCTGGTTGTTTTTCTCAACTGTTATGTAGTAGAATGTGAAGAGAAGAATGGAGAAAAATGTCCAAATACTAAACTAATATTAAATATTTAAGATATAAGTAGAAAATAATGATACTGATGAGAATACAAATATTTTAGTTAATTATAAAAGACAAATATTTGATCCAAAATTAACAACCTTCCACTGCACTGTCTGACCTTGGTGAAGGAGCTTCCCAATTTGACATGGGGTGTGGAGGGAAACTCCCGGCGTGGGCTCATAATGAGCGATCCAGCATCCAGGCTGTAGAGGTTTGACATGACCAGTAGGAGGTCAGATGTAGTCTTCACTGGTAAGAAACGACTGCGTGGAACATTCACGCCCATCGCTCTCTTGAAGCTCTGAATGGCTGCACCCACCGCCGTCTCCAGCTGCAGAACGTTAAGGCCGCCGTCTAGTGTCTGCAATGACAGGGTCATATCCATAGGCGTCAGCAATAATAATAAAAAAAAACTTGGAAGAGAAAAAAAAACAGAAATGAAGTGAATGGGGGGGATCAAGGGGATGCACCTTTGCATTGACGATGATCTCCAGGTCCATCTGGTTGTTCTGCTGCAGCCTCTTGATGGCGGGCAATGAGATCCACAGGTTGTTGGTGTTGAAAATCTTAAATTTGGTGACAGACTTGAACTCGTCCACGTGTGCCTTGGGGACCTGAGCGATCTCCAGCAGCTTCAAGTGGTCTTCATACTGGATCAGTGTTCCACCCTTCAGAAAGTAGAAAGACACTTCAACACTCTGCACTCTCAGTGGCAACAGCAGCAGCAACACTGGTAAAAGTTACGGCAGCAGTAACGGCAACAACAGCAGAAATCACCTTGACGTCCGCTCTGGTCTTGTCCGTCACCTCCATGACGAACTCGCAGCGCTTGTCCTCAGGCTGACTCATCAACTGGTGGAGGATGTGCAGGTCCACCGTGGCCCCCAAGTTGTCAATGTTAGACACAAACACGTACTCTTTACCCTCAGAAATCAGTTGGTCCAGCAGACCTGAGTTGTTAAAGCTGGCGTAAATGTCGCCGTGTCCTGGTGGATACCAGGCTTCAGAGTTCTCGCCAGTCAAAGTCATGCTTTTGGCAATGGGCAGAAGTGACTCCTTGTTAATCCTTGGGTATCTGTGAAAAAGAAGAGGGAAAATGAAGAAAATACCTAAAATACTTTAAATACTCTTTATGTATCAATTGAATTCAAGCATTAATTGTCATTTTCAAAGGCGTGTTAAATAAGAAAAAAATTTAACACCTCTTAAAAAGAGGTGTTAAATAAATAAAAGTTCACCAGTGCTTGATACCCAACCTAGTCCCACAAAGTGCATCAAAGTTCTAAATTGATGAAATAAATAAAATGAATAAATAGGTAGATATTGTGACAGTTCTCAGCTTTCCTGTTAGTTCAGTATTCATGTGGAGATACACACAGTTGGCTAGTCTTGTTTGTTTGTTGAGAACCAATGTATTATTGTAATGTCAGGCAACATCGTTGAAGCTGATACTTCTACAAAAAAAAGCTAATAATAAGGTCCATCCATCCATCCAACTTCATCCGCTTATCCGCAGCTGGGTCGCGGGGGCAGCATTTGGAGGAGGGATACCCACACTCTCCTCTCCCTAGACTTCCTCAAGCTCATCTAGGAGGATCCCGAGGTGTTCCCAGGCCGGCCGGACAACATAGTCGCCCAAGCATGTCCTGAGTCTTCCTCTGGGACATGACCCACCTCCCGTGGGAGGCATCCATGGGCATCCCAAGTAAAAACCCAAGCCACTTCAACTGACTCCTCTCAATGTGGAGGAGCAATGGCTCTACTCCGAGCTCCTCCCGGGTGACATAGCTCTTCACCTCCTCACTATCTCTAAGGGAGCGTCCTGCCACCCTATGGAGAAAGCCAATTTCCGCCGCTTGTATCCAGGATCATGTTCTTTTCCGTCATGACCCGAAGTTCATGACCATAGGTGAGAGTAGGAATGTAGATTGACCGGTGAATTGAGAGCTTTGCCTTTCATCACCACAAGGGTGTTCAATTCTTTCCTCACTCGTGAACATGACCTCAAGATACTTAAACACCTCCACTTGAGGCAGTGTCTTCGTCTCGACCTGGAGGGTGTAGACCACCTTTTTCCAGTTGATGATAATAAGGTTTAGCTTTATAATGGAGGAGAATGGCTAAGGTTGAGGCACAGAGAGATTGACATCAGAACTGGTGTAAAAAAATATATGTGATATATATCTGAGTTTTCCAAGTACAAAGCAAACACCTACATTTAGGCAGAAATCAACCGAAAGTTAGAAAATAGTAGAATAAAAATAAAGATAAAATAGGTTAAAAATTATTTTAAAAATTGAATCAAAAACTGTGTGTATTTTTTTCATTATTATTTACTCTGACAACCTGTTTACTAAGTTCTCAAAAAAAAAAAAGATAAAACCAATTAAGACAGTGGATTGTCCTGCACTGGGGAGTCACTGTGTAGGTGGACAGAGCTCTTACCTGCTCTGGTTAAAGCTGTGTATTTTGACTTGGTGATGTTTGTATTTCTGCAAAATTTTCTTTGTGTCCTCATCCGTGTTGAAGGAGTTCATCAGGACCAGAGGAACGTCTGCGTTAAAGGTTTTATTCAGATGCTGAAAGAAATAAAACAACAATAAATCGTCAGCACCGTGAATGAGGTACTGCAGTGAGAAGATAATAATGTTGTAATGCTGTTGTTGTGGGTAAAAGTGGTGTTGGTGGTGTTTGTGTTATTTGGTGCCAGTCTCTACCTCAATCTGCTGCACCGTCAGGTCTAGGAAGGTGTTTTCGTTGCGGACACTGATCAGACTCTTAGGTCCTTTGCAGCCCATGCTAGTTCCCAGGCCACCATTAAGTTTGATCACAGCAAGTTTGTTGAGGCAGGCGCTGATGTTGTCAGGGAGACCCTTGGCCTTGATTTTGTCATAAGACTGGATCTGAAAGTGGGTGGAGCAGGAATGAGCACAGACACTAGAGCAGTTTACCCCAACCTTTTTTTGCGCCACACACCGGTTAAATCTCTTGTTCTTTTATTTTAATGGCAGATGAACACCCCATAATAAAATAAAATTTCTGGTGTTGTGAAAAATTTTTCTACCTATAAAATCTTCCTACCCGAATTGACTGTGCATGGGCACAACAAGGTTTTCTCAAATACACTCAGCCTATAACTTTCTCCTACCAGACCGGTATAGATAGTGAGAATCTTGTGATGACAGCATCATTTTGAGTTTATGGTCGTTGTCTTCACTAAGAAAATATTTCCTAATCAAATATAGTTGCATTATTGATGATGGAATAGTAGCCATTCTATTTCTTTTGTTGATATGGGTATGGATCAAGTGGAAGTCATAGCCAGAGGATGGGGCCAAAAGGAAACATTATTTCCCCGCGGCCCTAGCACCAATTCACCTATGAACCAGTACCGGTCCTCGGCCCAGTGGTTGCGCACCACTGCACTAAAGTTTGCTTGATGAACTTTGACCACCAGTATTACAGACAGAAAGGCAGTGAAAACATGGCCGACAGACTGGTTCAGACAGTTCATGAGACAAACCAGACCATGTTCTCCTGAATACCTGTTTGAGACTATGTTAGGTTTTTTGTTTCTCATTAATAAGTTATTCTCACAACAACAGTTGCTAAAATTCCCAATTAGTCTAGAACTAGGTCTGAAGAATGCTGTGCTCTGACTGAGAGCCAGTGCAGTGTTTATACAAGAATAGCTCTGTTTGCTTGTGTGTGTGTGTGTGCGTGATAGACAGGAGATAAATGTCAGAACTCTAAAAGCAGAATTTAAATACTGCAGCGGTCAAACTATTCTTAGTACTAACCTTCAGTGAGCTGGTGTATTCTGGGCATATGCGAGTGTGTGAAAGAGAACAGTCGGTCAGATCTGGTTTCATCTGTTTTCAGTTGAAGATGAGGGATTATTTAGCTACACTTTATTTGTGCTGCTTTAATGGGCATTAACTTCTGTCAGAACTGAACTATTTTCAATGCAACACATATGTATCTGGTTTTTTTAATAGATTTGTGGCAATATTGAATACTGAGTGGACTAAGTCATGTGAAATGTCACAAGTCTGACACCAGAAACCCACAGCTGAGATGTGAACAGCACGACACTGTGACACTCACCACCTCCTCAGGTGGTCGTTTGATTTTGGACCATTCCACTGAAGGCCCTTTGACCTGCAGGAACCTGTGGAAGAGCTGTTTGAAGCCCTCAAAGTCTTTCCTGGAGCTCTGGAAAACAAAAGAGCAGACATAAGCTTCCGTTCTAGGAATTAATCTCAATCACCAGCTATAAACACTACACACCACAAAAAAAATTAAGTACTAAACAATTAATTAAGTACTAAACAATCAAATCAATCAAACAAAACAAGACTCTTCCAGATCTTGCAGGATACGATTACATCCACATCCTAATTAGCGGTAAGAATATTCTAACACATGCTCATGGACCGGGTGATGTCCTATAGGTTGGCAGGTGAACCTGTTTGACAGGTGTGTCTAGATTAATAAACAACAGCTTCAGCAAGACCTACTTTCCTGATATAAATGCATCACAACTAACCTTATAGTGAACATTTTAAATTATCAGTATAATGATGTGGAAAAAACATATATCCCAAATAATGAAAAAGTGAACAGTGGTGACCAGATGAATACCTGGTCACCACTGTCCAAGCTGGAAATGTGTGCGTGTGTCTCCTCTGGCAGGTTGTCCCATCTTACATCACACACAGTTCGTTAACACTGAGTTTGTTCAGATAAAAAGTCAAGGTTCATTCACTGACAAATACTTGTTTCCACACCAACAAAATATTTCACAATAAAAGTTAAATATCACCCTCCAGAGGAAAGGTACGTGTTATCCACTTTTACCATGTTTGAGAGGAAGTTTTGTTGTTCAAAAGAAAGTTTAACATCATATTATCTTTGCGTTTATGCACACTTATATAAGATCCAAGAAAAGACACAAAGTGAAAAATGTGTGTCTCACCTCAACCTCTGTCTTATCTGCCGTCTTCAGCAGTGCTTCCAGCTCGCGGTGCATGGATTCTTCATGCTGTTGCCGCAGCTTCTCCTGAAACTCTGTCATGGCTCCACTTCTTAGGTCTAAAAATAATTAAAACATTCATTTTCATTAAAAAAATTACACAAATTAAATAAATGGTTGGTTTAACTATTACAGATAAAGCTTAAATGCTTTCACTGACACTTGGAAAGTTTTGAGAATAGGAGTTTTAGCCTAACTCTGGCCTATCAAAGTAAAGTCTCTCAGAAAATTCACAGAACCAATGTTGCAGCAAAAACACTTACTTACCAGCTATAAGTAAAGACATTTTCAAGACGTACGTGTTAAAATGTTAAACTGGAGAATGTAAAGAAGAAATAAAAAAAAAAGAAAATAAGTAAAGAAAATGGTGTCACTGCTAAAACAAAGCAGTGAGTGTTGGAGAACAAGAGACGTCCGTTGTCATCCTCAGCTCAGAGGAAGGTCGGTGGGATAGAGAGAGGGACAGAGGGCAAGAGAGGGAGGAGAAAAGCGAAGAGAAAGGGAGGGGAAAGAATGGGTCACACAAGTAACATCCACTCACAACTATGGCATCTCCAATGCTCATTGTGTGAATAACCTCAGTGACTGAAGATAACAGTGATGGAAACTGCTGCTGAATGTTCTTACCTATACATAATTTGTTCTGGCACTTTTACTGATATACTGTATATGTTCTATACTGTACCTACCTTTTAACAGGAAGTTTTTTTTCCATAGTTACTGGTGATAGCATTTGGGGTGCCAATGTGCTTTGGTTTATTTTCCATTTCTTGAAACTAGGGACTGTTGTTATTTCTTTATTTCTGTCACTGCATTTTGATGTCATGTAGTTTACAGTGTTGTTTCCTGTCCGTGGTAAGTGTAACTTTTTTCCACTTATGTACATGCAAAGTTCTGCTCTCACCTAGTTCCTGGTCATTCATATTGTGGAGGAAAAGCGCACACACGCAGCTAATGCATAGATTGATATTGGTCAGTTTTCTTGTATCTGATGTGGAAAGTAGCACCAGGGTTATCATTGTTAACGAAAACTAACTAAAACAATCATTAAATTAAAAAAAATTATAACTAACTAAAACGAAAATGTGTCCTAA
This sequence comes from Paraplagusia blochii, assembly GCA_016785265.1. Classification (NCBI taxonomy): domain Eukaryota; kingdom Metazoa; phylum Chordata; class Actinopteri; order Pleuronectiformes; family Cynoglossidae; genus Paraplagusia; species Paraplagusia blochii. The sequence goes on along the minus strand of JAFBJS010002296.1, from coordinate 234,212 downwards.
CAAAACTAACTGAAACTAACTGAAAGGAGAAATGAACTACCCTTCGTTTTCGTCTTTGAACCTCGCAAAAACTAAAACTAAAACTAAACTAAAACTAAACATTTTGGACAAAACTAAAACTAACTAAGACTAAATGAGTTGCTTTTACAAAAAACTAAAACTAACTAAAACTGATGTGCTAAAAGGCAAAACTAACTAAAACGAAACTACACTGAAAAATCCAAAACTATTATAACCCTGGGTAGCACTAGTACTCATCTTATATCTCGGATATGCTAATAACTTGTAGGACAGTCTGTTGATCAAAACACACATTCACACACATTATTACCCAGTAATGACAGTGACCAAATGAACAGGACTTATTGTCACTAATTATCCTCTACTAATTTTCTTAATCCTAATCCCAAACCTTGATCTCCAACAAAGTCTAGTCTCTAAAATAGTTCCTAAAGCTTCCAAAAGAAACACGTTATAATCAATGAGTATCTGCTACCATAACATATATGATTTGGTAGAGATTAAGTTTTGGTTGTTGACAACATGTATATAGTTCCTGTACTGTACAGGGTTATAATAGTTTTGGATTTTTCAGTGTGTTTCAGTGTTCGTTTTAGTTAGTTTTGCCTTTTAGCACATTAGTTTTAGTTAGTTTTAGTTTTTCGTAAAAGCAACTCATTTAGTCCTAGTTAGTTTTAGTTTTGTCCAAAATGTTTAGTTTTAGTTTTTGCGAGGTTCGAACAAAGATGAAAACGAAGGGTAGTTCATTTATCTCTTCAGTTAGTTCTGTTAGGACACATTTTCGTTTTAGTTAGTTATAGTTTTTTTTTAATTTAATGATCATTTTAGTTAGTTTCAGTTAACGATGATAACCCTGGTACTGTAAACAGTACAGTACTGCCGAGGCTTGTAGTAATGTACACACATAGTTCGTGGAAGTACTAGTATAAGAAAGTTTTTTTTTCTGTTGCCGTTAACTGATTAAAGATAAGGGTACTGTTGCTACTATCTGTATGACACACAAACGAAAACATTCAGGTATGACGCAGTTTCCTCTCACCTGTCGTGTATCAGAGGCGGGAAAAGCCGTAAACGGACATGGAAGCAAAGTGGCTTCAACAGGAACGTCGGCTCCAGCCCCAGTCTTCAGCGCTCAGGCCGTTAACTGCAGCCGACAGCAGGGTCGCTGTTGCAACTGGACCTGTTTCCAGACATAAGCTGGAGCTCATTTCAATAAAAGTCTCTGCTGCTGCAGACTACGTCATCATCCTGCAGCCGCCACCGACCCCGCCCATCGAAACGTCACAAAGCGACGCAGTTGTTCGCGGTGGCGAAGACCACAGTCAGTAGATATAGTAACTGTCAATCAACATCGGCTCCCGCCCAACACCTGTCAATCAGTTTTGGTAAAACTTAACTTTCATCAGTTTATTTCCTCATTACAATATCATTTGTCTGTTTTCTGTTACATTTTACTCTCATTTAGATTATTTTTAAAACATTTTTTATTGAATACAATTTCATTTCTTTACGTTTGTTTTGTGGTCAATTTTATTTAGCTTTTTATTCAGCGTTGAGCTTGTTTTTATTATTTAACATATAACTTCCTTACGTCTGTAACTTGTTGGCTTCCAATTAGCAGAGGAGTAGTTTATTTCTTCCGTATTGTTGCTCTAATCTTGGACCTTATTCTAAAGGAAAGGAAAAGTGTACTGTTTTACCTTCAAATCAGTGCTGCGCCCTAGTGGTTGATGTGAGTCCCTGTAGATGACCTTCCGTAAGCTCTTTATTTGTAACACATTAGATTTTGAAGGTATTGTGCGTTTCCTTTGTTTTTGTACCAACAGTTTCCCCCCTTCATTACGCCACTTAGCTTGTCCAGTGCCAACGTTTAGACAACAATTTGAGATATGTATTTCTATCTTTGTGTTATTTTAACTGTTACTTGCTAACTAGCGCTGTTCCATATTAAAAAGGCAGAACAAAACCCCTACAGTATGTGTTACCTGATAGTCAGTGCCATATGGGATGTACTCATTAGAAAACACAGACCCGATTCTGGTTCTTTTGGCTTTTAATGGGGACACAAAGGTTAAATGTGCTATTGTTGTCTTCTACAAACACAGGAGGCGCTCTTCCTCTCTCACCAGAGAGCATGGTCAGTCACAAGGGTGAGCAGGGCTTGATCTTTAGAGTTGTGAGCGGCGATTTAAATGCTGCTGATGTTGTTGTTGTTGTTGTTGTCCAGCAGGCGGAGACAGTCACAGTGACAAGAAGTCCAGGGCGGTGTCACGCTCCTCTACTAATTCTGCTGCTGTGGCTTCCATCTTAGCACGGGAGAAATCATTGATGGACAGTCCGTCCACCACTTTCCAGGTCTTATTCTGAATGAAACAACAAACACCAGGTGGCATCATTTCATCAACGTTTTGTTTTGAAAATAAATTAATTAGAATATTTCATTTTTCAATATAAGACTAGACAAAATACAAATGCTCTAAAACAGTCAGGTTCATAAAAATCCTGACTACACACTAATCATGGTGTTCGTTCAGGACCAACTCACTTTGATCTGAACTGGGAAGGAATAGATGAGGTCTTCGGGGATTCCATAGGAGTTTCCGCCAGCATAGACACCCATGGAGATGAACTCACCCTGAAACAAGTAAGGGTTTATGGTTAGTCCCATATTTGGTGAACAACAGGCTAAAGTTACCTTGAGTAATAGATTTGCCAAACCCTTAGTTAGTTAATTATTTTAGCTATCCGCTTGCTTTTGTTGTCCATGACTATATTTAATTCTTGTTTTAACCATTGATTCTTTGAAACTAATTTTATGATACTCTTCTAAATAATGTTATGAATGTCTGGATTTTTTTTGAGATTCCAGTTGTTTTCTTAAAAGCTTTTGCACTCACTTCCTTGGTTCCAAACCAGATGTCCCTCATGTGGTCACAGATAGCCTTGGCAGCTGACATGGCGCTGGATAGTTTCCTGGCCTTAATGACCGCAGCCCCACGCTGCTGCACAGTCTGGGCAGGGAGACGTTCAAAATGATGAAAATCTAAAATTCCATTATATAGACCATCGAACAAACGCTGCAGTGAAACTCACTGAGATGAAAGCTCCTTGCAACCACGCATCGTCCTTCACCGCGTCATATGCTCCCACCTCCTGGCCGTTGACCGTTACTGCAGCGTGGTGGACATCAGGGTACTGAGTAGAGGAGTGGTTTCCCCAGATGATGACATTCTTCACATTGTCAGAGGAGACACCACAGCGGATGGCCACCTGCAGGACACAAGACAAGACAAAGTTGAAAAGAAAAAAACTCCTAAATTTACCTCATTGACAGTTTATCACTTTGATAAATGTCTTCATTACTTTTTGTATGAATGTAGTTTTTTCTCCTTAGAGCTTGCCCCAGGTGTTGCTACAATGAAAAATGTATCTTCTACTCTGACTCCAACTAGATCCATGTCCTCCCTAACTGCATCCATAAATCTCGTCTTTGGTCTTCCTCCTCTCCTCTCTGGTAGCTCCATCTCTCGCATTCTCCTACCAATATATCCACTATCCCTCCTATGAACATGTCCAAAACATCTCAATCTGGCTTCTCTTTGTCTCAAACCTTCCTGTCTGTGTTGTCCCTCTAATGACCTCATTCCTGGCCCTGTCCATCCTTGTCTCTCCTAAAGAAAATCTCAGCATCTTTGACTCCTCCACTTCCAGCTCTGCCTCCCGTCTTAGGCCTATTGGTAATGTCTCTGATCCATACATCATAGCTGGTCTTCAGGCTAACTACTCGTCTCCATTTTAAGTTTGCTGATCTAATAACATTTTGTTTCTACAATATCTGCCATTATTTTGAGCTACTTCAACAGTTTTTCCCCTAACAACACTTTATTCTTAGTTATGTCTGGCACTACGTTTAATTTCAGCTGTGTATGTACTTGTGTGTGTGTTTGTGGACCTGGGAGCTGGCTCTGTTGTGGTCCAGACGAGTCAGGCAGGAGAAATTCTCTTTAGGAATAGATGGTGCAGACTTGGAAGCAATCAGACAGTTGGTATTTGCGGGGTTTCCAACCACCAGGACCTGCCAGACAACCCAGACATTAATAAATGAAAAAAACACTTCAGTGCCACATCAAGAGTAGTGTTGGGACTAACACGTTACGTAACAAAACTACTTTTCTCTGTAACTAATAACGTAACGAGTTACTATTCCTATTCAGTAACACCGTTATTGTTACTGTGGTGTAAAAGGGCTCGTTACTCATTACTATCTGTGGTCCAAATGGACAGTTTCTCACATCCATGGAGAGAGGACTGTGTGGCAGTGGAGACTGTCTGCTGCCTGTCAGTGTGTGTGTGGTAACTCTCACAGTCATGAGTGAAAGACGGCCGTGCACACTAACTGAACCCATGCATTGAAAAAGAGCGATGATTGTTTGACATAGTTAAACATTTCAGGCTAAGCCAATCAGAAAGAAAGGGCAGGTCTCTTTCTGATTGGCTTAGCAGTGGCAAGTTGAGGTTACAATAAAGATGCCTGCCAAAATGTCTAAACATCTATTTTGTTTTTATTGTACCACTACATTTGATTATGATAGTGGCTACAGAACACAAGACTAAACTTTTTAATGTGTTTTTTAAGAGTATTATCATTATTTACTTTTATAATTTAGTAACTAGTAACATAACTAGTTACTTTTTCGGAGCAGTAACTAAAGTAATAAATTACTTTTTTAAAGTAACTTGCCCAACACAAGTGGGCTCTCACAAAAAAAAATTCTATAGAGAATTATTATTATTATAAGGCTTTTGTGTAATAAAGGCACATTTGTTATTAGATTACCTTGAAATGAGAGCTGGGGATATGACCAAATATTGATATCATGGTATTTTTAAAAAACATATCAGTATCATTGTATTGTAAACAACATTGCCTGTAACTGCAGAGTGAAAGGTAACTATTATTATTAAAAGAGTATATACAAAAAGTATGATATTATATTATATGCTTCAACTTCGGCAGTGCTGGGCCTAGTGGTTAAGGAAGCGGACTTCAGGCTTCAGGTTGGAATCCACCAGCTGCCACGTTGCTGTTTTGTACCACTGCATCACAATGTTTTGTACGTAACAATACTGCAAACACTCGTTTTCAAAATGATGTAGCGCCCATCCCCACTTGAAATGTTTTGTTACAATGTGCTACAACTTTAACACAGATGCCGAGGTGGAGCAGACCTTGACTGTCTTCTTGGCGTACTGGTCCAGAGCTGCACCCTGGGTCTTAAAGATGGCCACGTTGGCCTTCAACAGGTCCTTCCTCTCCATTCCCTCCCTTCTTGGCATGGAACCAACCAAGATGGCTGCATCCAAGTCCTTGAAGGCCATCTCTACCTTGCCAGTTGGGATCACATCTGTGAAGGAGAAATAAAGGCAGTTAGAAAAGATAAAGGATGAGTGTGAAGGAGAGAGATGGTGGAGTTCACGGATAGACGAACAGGAGTTAATTACTATTATAACTAGTTTATCTTATGTCTTGCTTTTTGGAGGTGTCCATCTGATTTGTTTAAACGTTAAATAATCTTTGACAAAACTAACCCAGCCCTCGGGCTGTAGTTTGCCCAGGTCTGTGAAAAAGTTAAAAACAACAAATAACAGTATTCATTTACTAAAATATTAAACCAAACCACACTTAAATCTGGAGTCTAACTTTGAATTGTTAGGTTTTGACACCGAATACCAAAACCAGACACACTGCTGAGGTTGATTGTGGATCTGTGGAACCTCAGTGAAATGAACAGGCTTCTAGCTCAAACAGACTGATCCTGGATCAGCCAGGTGTCACTCCTCAGGCCACTGCTTCAAAGAGACTGAACTGTTTTCTGATCATCTGCTCCTGATAAGACACAGCTTCAACAGACCACTGTGACGTTTTTATCATTCTGGACTTAAGACAAAGTCTACTTTCTGCCCCTATACGGTGGCCCTCCTGCAGCCCCATTTCTGGTTAACCAACCAGAATCCTTTATTCTGACCCTCCTTCTTCTCCTCCTCTTCCAGAGCCAATGGAGAGTTCAACCTCAAGTCTGTCAACCTATCACTCTGCCGCGCAAAGTCCATAAAAATAATATCTTTATTTTATCTCACAGAGACACAGGGGTCATTTGTGGAGGATTCACAGGTGATATTTCTGTGATTTGAAATCCCTGTTTTCTCTGTGTGGGGGCAACAGATATGTTATCAGGTTGCGCAAGTACGACTGGAGTGATGGTTGTTTAAATTACAGCAATAACATTTTATCTATTGATAAAGTAAAATGAGATGAGAGTCAGGTTAAGAAGCTCAACAGCAGCATATGGTTGCAGGGTCAGAACTGAGTACCACTCCAACAAAAGCAGCTTTGATTTAAAAAACCTGATTCAATCACATGACATCACAATAGACCGTTTCACATGATCCATCACCATGTGACAGCAATCTAGCCTTTTTACTTAAACAGAGAAAAATCTTTTTTTCCCATTTAAAATATTGTGCTGCAATAATAGTTCTTAACAGCATAAAGAAATTTCTCATTTTTAGACAGTGGGACCAGGACTGACAGTGTTTCTTTATGCTAACTTTAGATCCAAGGTAATAACTGCATTAGAGTACAGGCCAATCGGACCACCAGTCCAAGGCTTCACATACTTAGACATTGTCACCTTTAGATAAAGGCTAAAAATTACAAAAACCCTTTATTTAATGGGTTGGATGGTTGTTGAGAGTTGTTTTGTCGATCACAAGTTTAAAACCGAAAAACCCTCACCCCTGAGCAGTGGGAGGGCGCAGTCCTGCAGCTCCATCACCACACCTTCCACCACTGGCAGCATAGGGGGAATGTCCAAAAGGACCAAGATGATTGGCTGAGGAAAGGCCAAAGACATAAGTCAATGACAGGCTTCACAGTTACAGGACAGTGATGACTGCTAACCTCTATCTATCGTACCTGATCCTTCCCGAACACATCTCCCTTGGCTATGCTGTAGAGCAGAGAGTAGGCAATCTGACCAGCAGCGCCGGTCACCAGAACACGGATTGCTTCAGCCTGGAAAAAAAAATGCAGGATTTATCAAATGAAATGCATTTTTCATATCTGTGACCTTCCTCATGACAGGAAAGAAGAAAATACAAAATTAACCACAGTCTTTAGACTCTAATAGAAACTTAAGATGATAGCGTTAATATTAACATGAAGTTTATCTTCTTCTGCAAAAGTAAAATGTTTAACACAATATCGGTTTTTTTTTAATTCCAAAAATAAGTCGACAAGTGAAAACCCTGTCTTCCACCTCAATGACGTCAGAACTGTTTGGTAATGACAGCGCATTACATATGAATGGAGAAGTCGATAAAGAACGCGATGTCGTAGAGCTCGAAGACGGTGGCTGAGGTGAACATAAGCCGAATTACGTCGTGATTGCGGTAACGAAAGACAACTCGCAGCTTAGATGTTTGACCCCGTCCGGGCTGTGTTGTACGAACAACCGGATTAAAACACAAAGTTCCTAACGGGGTTCCGAGGTTCTCGGGATGCGGGGACGCTGATGTAACACGGCCTACTTTTGTGGAGATGGACGAAGGCCGTAGATAATAAATAAGGTTTTGTTTTAGTTATTATTTAATGAATATGTTTTAAATATTTCTTATGAATGTTTTTTAAAACTAAAATCATTTAAACCGGCGAACAAAAGGCTCAATAACGAACCTCTACACCATAACTCAATTGTTCTCTGCGCAAAAAGTATATCATTTTGAAAAATATTTATCGTTTGAAACGATTTGCAATGCTATTTAGTACGTATCGTCGCAGAAAATAGTGGCGGCTCTTACCATGGTGCAGCGGGAGAAGATGCTACAGTGCTCGGTTGTTCTGCTTCTCACACTGGGGTCACCTTTACAGGAGAGTCAGGCGCTAAAGCGTTCTTCCTCTTGCACTGTGGGACTTGAAGTCCGTTTGTGCCTTTTACTGCACACTGACATTCGCAAAGCAAACATCATCTCCCACAATGCAACATTCGGCTAACGCCACGCCTGCCAGTGCCACATACTTGTCCAGCAAAATCAAGAAAGACGACAAGCTGCCCTCCTGTGGCCAGTTGAAAATCTACAGTTACACTGCGTCATGGCTACACTGACTTTAACCCCTAGTTTACACGAAATCGTTCGTTTGTCTCAGACAGCTATAAGTGGAAACACGTGTGAATAAATCGATACAAAAGCCGATTATATTTTTTCCAGCTGTTTAAAACCATTTGTTTTGATTGTTACTTAACGCGCATAGAACACTGTGGTTAGTATGTTTAACAGAGACGAATCAAAACAGAATTTCCAACATTCCAACATTTATAGTCATTTAAAATAAATAATGTAAATCAACCGATAATACGCCCAATGCCCTGGCCTGTGCTAGCTGGTGGTTTAAAGAGCAGCTCATCTATATAATGTTGCCCATGTTTGTTTGTTTTTTTTCAGTTCTTCCTCATATATAATTCAAAGCTTCTCAATAACCACAGCCCATTATGTAGACATACATGAAAGTCAACCCAGAAACAGGCGAACAGCATCTAAAACTTTTCACTCCCACACCTCAACTCCACCGACGGCTCTATCCATGGTGCTGATCAGCTCTGCTGAATTTAACCCGCAGCTATTGTGGTAAAAAAAATTCGCAAATAAGGATGACTAGAAGAGTAGATGCTGGAATAGTAGTGGAGGAAAAGAAATAGGAAGGAAAGGAGACTGAAAAAAGGATGGAACATGGAAAAAGGGAGAGCAAGAAACGGAATGAACGAAGAGAGGAAGCTAGGTTAGGTCACCTGTGAAGAGAAAGCTCGGAGAACCAAGTACATGGATGTCAACAGTGTCATCAACATTTTGGACTGTCCCAGCCTGACCTACAGTGTCCTGCTCTGTCCTCCTGGAGATGGAAAGTGTGTACACTCACTTATACACCTGCACCTGATCTACAAGGGCACAGTTAGGTGCCCAAATGCCTGCCTGTGTAAAAAAATTGGGGTGTTTGGTTTCTCCTTATTCCGCCACCGACGCGCAGCAGACACTGAAGTAAACCTAACGTATTTGTTTATCATTGTAAAAATGGTCTTTAAGGAACATTAGGGATTTAAGCTCTCAGGTCAAAGTCAATGGAAAAAAGCAGTGATTTTAATTTTAATAATAATAATATTTATAATAAACCACAAAAACAAAAATCAAACGATTTTCTGTGATTTTAATAGATAACTTGTGGCGGAAAATTATATCTTCAAACTCAGAATGTGTCTGTATATATATATATATATAATTATATATATATATATATATATATATATATTTCAATATAAACAAGCGGGAAAACAGCTTTCATAACTTCCCGCCATCCCGTGGCTCCATGTAGCCGTCCCGCAGTGGGTTGAAGCGGAGAAGTGGCAGGTCCAGAACCGGACTCACCCCCTTCACCTGAGGCCAGGTCTCCCTCGGGGTGGGACCCCGAGGCGGTGGCAGAGGTGCAGGGCCATCCGAGGAGCAGTCACCGCGGGTAGTACTCCTGTCCTTATTGTTGTTGAAGTCATGCGCTGAACCGCCGTCACTGCGGCATTGGACTACGAACGCCCCCCTGCGGTGGCGGTGGTAAAATACACCTCCGGCCACCAGCAGAAGAAACACGATGGAACTGAGCAGGAAGAAGAGCACGTAGACCGCTCTGGTCTCTGCTGATAGGCCTGAGCTGCAACCTGTGACAGAAAGCAGGTAGCTTAGTTCAAACTGTTGTAGGTTACGTAGTTTTGACTTTGGTTGACCCTCCAACATCTAATTATATTTTACCTAAGATGTACAAAACATTTAATCTAGTCAGGGGCGGTGCTAGGGTCTCTTGGGACTGCCAATCAATCAGCACACGCAGCAAAAAAAAAAGAAGTTTCCAGGGGCCCCCTAGTGGCCAGGCCCCATACAACTGCCTGTCCTTAAGCGGTGCTCCTGAATGGACTAGAAAATTCCTGAATTTAAAAAAAATGTACACCTGCTTCATTGGCGTTCACACACACGGTCCCCCCAGATCCAAGACGAGACCTGTCCAGGAATCCTTGTCTGCAGACGCATGAGTACGAACCAAAGTGGTTGACACAGTCAGCATTAACATCACAGCGTACCAGCTGAGTGCCACACTCGTTTACATCTGAAAATAGAGACACACAGAAAAAGCTTATACTGCTGTAATAGTTTAAATATTCTTTGTAACAAAATACCCTGGAGTATCGAGAAAGATCCAAGTGCCCACTGTGGTAAGTAAAATCTGTACTCTGGTGTTGGAACATGTTTCATGCATATAAAGAAGTGCCAGCTCCCTCTTGTGGCGATAGTTGATTTAAGGCTAGTGAAGAGATAAAGAGCTAGAAAAGGAGAACAGTGTGTACTGCACTAGGTATAACAGTGAAAATACTTGTCACAGACTTCAGTCAGGGAGGTACCTGCAGTTGACACAGAGATTATTGCTGCCCTCTTGTGGATGCCTCTCAGAGTCAACTCCGCTGTGACAAGGCCCTGTATGCCAGTGTATATGGCCCTATACAACTGCTGACTCTCAGGGTTCTGTGTCTGCAGCCAGAAGATGTAAAGCCCACCAGCATCCAACCTACTCACACGTACACAAACCAGTCGGAGGATCAAAAACCCACAACAAGACAAAGTCAGCGCTGACAAAGAGGAACGAGCGCAGGTTCTCACCTCTTGATTCTTTTTGTAGTCAAGGACCATTGGGTGTCCAGCGCCCCCAGCTGTTGACTAATCTGAAAACAAACGGGTGTTTTTTTTTCCTCATTGTTTCCTCATTATTACCACCAGTATTTCTGTCATTTGAGGAATCCCACCAGATTCTTCACCCACAGCAGCAGCAGCTTAGCCATGTCGTCCCAGGACTCCCTCACATCTAGGCTGAAATTGACCTCCACCGATACTTCAAACAGGTGATCTGTCAGTGAGCCACACAACAGCAGTACTTTATTCTAAATATATCTCACTGTCAGATAAAAAAGGTACAATATAATAAAAAAAAAGTTACAATATAAACACCCACACAGTGAACATTTCATTTTAGCTTACATATCAAAGACAATTAATGACATTGCTAATATATCTTACTGGTGATCAGCAGTGAAGGAAGGTGTCCCATTAAAAGTAAGCAAGGTTCAATTAATTGATCTAAGATCTATATTAACTGGTTATGTCTCTTCCTAAACTAATTAACACTAACATTAACGCTTTCATTTTTATTCCAGTGCCTTCACTAAAAGACTTACCACCAGGTAGATGAAGGACGTCTGAGTGATTCTTGACAGTGTCTGGACAAATTAATGAGACATAGCATTAAAACTAAAATAAAGAGTGACTCCTGAGGAACCTTAGACGGTGAAATCTCCTGCTTTTAACTGACAATATGTGTGAATATTTATGTAAATCTTTGTCTATAAATGAGACACAGTGATAGAGTGGATAACTGTCTTGTCTGTATCCCTACAGGATACAGGATGAAACCCTTCGCTTAATAGACAACATTGCCACCTACTGTTCCACAGCCATTACTTCAGCCTTATCGTGCTCTTCTAAAGGGTAACATAACAAGCAACAGTAAATTCTTCTGGTGGTTGACCATGTGTTGAAGTCCTCTACTCTGGCAGACTATTAGTTATTGTGGTAAAAAACAGTTTCTTGTAATTTGGGAAATGATTTTAACAAATGCTTTTGTATCCAGAAGAAACGTGCAATTATATTCCACTAAATGCTCTTACAGCGCCCTCTGTAGTCCGACAGTGGCTCCACCACATTGGGGTGAGGATGGATCGGTTGAGTTTCTTCTGGCTGCGGTTCATGCGGGGTGGAGGTCTTCACTGAGGACAGCCTCTCCTCAGTCTTGTTCAGGTTGCTGGGTTCATCCTCCGGGGCAGCAGCAGCATCTCTTGGATGGATGGAGGTGTCTTCCATATCCCCTTGGACTGCAATGAGGAGTTGCTCATTCTGCTGGGCCTGGTGATGATGAGAGGCAATACTGTTGGAAAGACTGACGGGGACATCTCTCTGTGATCGGGAGGTCCAGGGCATGGATGGTGGAACCGTGGGAACGGCTGTGATTGGGAAGTCATGACTAAAGTTTAACCCAGAGGACAGTGGGACATTTTCCACCATCTGACAACAGAGAGTGGTAGGATCAAAATTTTAAAAAGGGAAAAAAGAAGGGACTTGAGATGTGTGGTGTTTGTAGAGCTAATATCCACCTACCTGATTGTCCTCAACTGTGGGAACAGGTTCAGGTGCTAGATGGCGCTCCATAATGGTTGACGGTTGCTGGTAATAAACATTTACTGGATCAAAGTCTAATGGTGGAGGATAGAATTCTACCTCTTCCTGCTCGTTTAACCTTTCGTTGTCATCCACAGGTCCAAGGGTTTCGGGTTCTGCTGTTTCATTATCAGTTGTGATGACTTCCTGTGGGTTGAATCTGACAGGTGGTCCAAATGCCTGGTACCAGCCATAGAAGCCCCTGTAAGGAAGGCTCGGCCAGCCACCAATCAGCAACACCACGTTCACCGTGTTGGAGGACGTGGTGTACTTGGCCTCCCTCCAGCACTTCTGCAGAATTTTATGAATTCCTGAACTGGTACCCGGCTCATCCACGTGGACCTGGTCCTGTTTGAACTGGCAGGCATCCTCTGGAGTCATGTCCTCCAGGTGGAGATGAAGCCTCTTTCCAGGATCCACCTGGATCGTCCAGTTGCACCACAGGGCCGGGTTAGAACACAAGTAGTCTGGGGAGAAGAACTCCCCTGTGTCCCCGCGGAGCAGTCGGTGGCAGCTGCGCAGGGCAAAGAAGGCGTCATCTTCATAACCACGGTGGCCATCTTTAGAAGAAGACAAAATCATCAAGGAGGCATTGACAACAAAGTCTCACATCTACACCCTGAGCTCTGCTTCACTCTGAAACTCAGTCCACAGAACAAATCAGTTTTAGATTTTAGCTCACAGACACACAACTCGCACACATCAGCTGTGGTCGCTCAGTTTGTGTAAATCAAATAAATCTGAACTGAAGAAAATACAGTGTAACTCAATCCTATGGAGACAGACACTGTTAAAAACACATGTGGCAGTAGCAGAAACAAAATCAGCATCTGACCTGGAGGACGGTTGATGCGGTCAGTGTCCACCTGCAGTCAGGAGGGAGGAAGCAGAGAGGTTAGAGTCTGAGTGTGGGCACAGATTGGACACAGATGGACCCCCGGGCCCTGTACCTGTGTCCTGGACAGCGCGGGACACAGCATCAGCAACAGGGTTAGTTTCTTCATCATTGTTGTCATCATCATTATCTATACTTGATCGTTTGCGTGTGCGTGCGTGCATGTAAAGCAGCTGCAGTTAAGCTCCTGTCAGCAGGTGGACAAAATCAGCCGGCTGATTGTGCGTCAGAGTGATTTCCGAACGACAGAGGGCGCTGTCTGCTTCAGGTTATGACTTTTTTATTGTAGTTGTATCTGGGTAACTATGTTTAAGAACTAAATTTATACTGCATAAAACTAGTAGATTTATACCTATTTTCAAGAGCAGACTTTTGGTTGTTTTGCTAGTTTCTGTCTTTTTAACTGTTTGGCTTTTTTTGTCAATTTGTCCTTTTATTTCTAATGTAATTTGTGAATCTGGGGATTCACAAATAAAAATTGACTTGACTTGACTTTACCTTATGCAGGCAAAGTACAAGCTGTTTGTTGTATGTTTGGTCCTTTCAAACAGTTTTTCACCATTTCACTAATATGCACTGGAAATGAGCAAGAAGTGGGAATAAAAAGTGAAAAAAATAACCAAGAGGAGAAAGAAATGGGAGAAAGATAAAGAAACTAAAGATAAACTCTGTCAACTTTATTTATGCAGAGCAGATATCAAAAGATTTTTACATTCTAGAGGCACAAATGCATAATCATGGCATCGTTCTGCAAACAGATAACTGGTGTTGACTGCATCATAATTAAGACCTTCAATAGTATAAGCCATACACACAGTTCTCAAAGGCACCAGTCAAGTCAGGTGATCAGGTGCCAACAAAATACAGCTGTAATCGGATTAAACCGAGGTAATCTGAGGAATATTTCTAATATATTTTGACCGTATCATATTCATGACCAAAGTCATGGATGTTCACAATAGCAGTTGTGTTCATTGGCAGAAAAAAACTCAAACTGTTCATCAGCCTCAGCAGACACTTAGGACACCGTTTGGTCCATAAACAGGATCAAGTCTAGATCCTTCTTTTTCGCAGGTTTCCGTCTCAGAGACTGCACTGTTGACAGTTAAAAAGACAGAGACAAAAAGTTGGAGAACAGACAGCAACCACTCAGCTCTGCTCAGCCATCATGTCTATGCTCTCCTGGATGCTGGACATCTTCTTCAGTATCCGCTCCACGCCAGCTTCATCCAACTCTATACACACAAACTCCGAGTCCTGGTGGAGGAGATAAAAGAGAGATGAGAGAGCATCGACAGAACTGAGATGAGATTCTAGACATAAAAGTACAGATATACAAGATAAAGGCTTAATGTTGGCCAAAAGTTGATGAAAAAAAATCATAAGCTAGAACAGAATTAAAAGAGGTGTGCAAAATAAATTGATTCACATTCAAATCATTTGAACTTTGCTGATAAGATTGATTCATACAAATAAAATAAATTGTGTGGCTGACCAAATGGTTGAGCAAAACATTAAAGGTTTAAATAAGTGATGCACGTTAAATGTTGAATTTAGCATTTGGGGGTGTAGACCTAGAAAAATGGCTCATAACACAATTCCCAAAGGAAAGATTGACAGACTTCTGTTGTTATGACATCTCTGAAACAAAGAAATGTGTAAATGCTCATACTTAATATAGTTCACTTCACTACAAAAACTCAAGATCAAGCTGTTGCTATAGCGACCAAATTGCAACATTCACTACACGAAAACCACGGCGGTCATTGTGTCTCCTGTTGGCTGGATTGTGTAAAGACGAAAATAAAAGTCAAACCTTTTTTATTTATAATACATACATATATAGGAAAAGTGAAATTTAAACTTTAAAAAATTTTGCTAAATTATTTCTTATTACATTTCTCAACATGACCGCTTTGGCCATTCTTGTGTTTAATGTGTCCATCAGTTGCTCATTCTGCACAGGCGTCTATTTGTTGATTAGCACTATTTATGGTAAAACCTAATTTTGCCTTGTACAGTTGTATTAAATGCCGACTGCAATTTGTTTCAGACAACATGACAGTTTACCAGTTACCTGACTGACAATTTATTTTATTTCTTTTAGAACAACCAGCTGAGCCATTGAGCCACATGGTGGTAGGGGGATTAGAACCGGGGGACTTCCTTAATCACTAGGCCACCAACTGCCCTGGAACATTGTTCCCTGAATGGGAATCAAACCCCAGCCGTGGCGATGAGAGCATTGAATCCTAACCTCTAGACCACAGGAGAGGTGAAACAGGGATTTGAACCAGAGAACTCTTGATCTGCAGTCAAATGCTCTACCACGGAGCTATACCCTTAATATACAGTTACACTACACAAGCTAATTAGTAACCAGGGTAACGTGGTCGACACCAACCTGTCCCGTACGACCCACTTCCAGCTCCATCAGGGCGACCGGCCCACTCTGGTTATCATCACTGCGACCGGAGGCAGATTGGAGGTCCACTCTCCAAGACATGCCCCTGAGGGCGGGCTCCCAGCAGCTCTGAGCAACCAGGGCCTCTCTTACACGGCCACGCCCAGTCTTCCAGAAACGAGAGAGGGCGGCAGCCTGTTCCGCAGTCACACCCCCGCCTCCGCCCTGCTTCCTGCTCTGGGCTGAAAGAAAGGCCTCTAACTGGGCTCCATCCATGTCCGCTGAAGCCACCGACTGAAGGGAAAGAGGAGGTGGAGAAGGGGAGCGGAGGAGCATGAGGTGAGGAAAAATTAAGGAGGAAGAGGAGAGAGGAGAAAAAAAGATCATGAGGTGAAGAAAGGAGGACATACAGAAGGAGATGGGAAGAGGATGAGATAACAAAGAAAGGAATAGGGGCAAGAGGAGCATGAGGTGAAGAAAAATTGAGGAGGCAGAGGAGAGAAGAAGAGAATAAGGTGAAAAAGAAAAAAGAAAGGAGGAGGTGCAAGAGGGGAGAAGATCGTGAGATGAAGAAGGAGAGAGAAAGAGGTTGAGGTGAGGGAAAAATTAAGGAGGAAGAGGAGAGAGGAGAGAAGAAGATCATGAGGTGAAGAAAGGAGGACGTGCAGGTGGAGATGGGAAGAGGATGAGATAGCAAAAAAGGAGTAGGGGCAGGAGAAGAGAGGAGGAGGATGAGGTGAACAAAAATTGAGGAGGCATAGGAGAGAAGAAGAGAATAAGGTGAAGAAGAAGAAAGGAGGAGGGGCAGGAGGCAAGAAGATCAGGAGGCGAAGAAAGAGCGAGAGAGAGGTTAAGGTGAAGAAAATTTGAGGAGAAAGAGAATGAGGTGAAGAAGAAAGGAGTCGGTGCAGGAGGAGAGAGGAAGAGGTTGAGGTTATAAAGAAAGGAGGAGGTGCAGGTGGCAAGAGGGAATGAGGTGAACAAGAAAGGAGGTGAAGGAGGAAGAGGATGAGGTAAAAAAAAAAAAAAGAAAGGAGGAGGTGCAGGAGGAGAGAATAAGAGTTTGGGGTGACGAAGAAAAAGGGAGGTGCAGGAGGAGAGAGGAAGAGAAAGACGTGCAAGGGAAGAGTTTTGAAAAGTGACCAGAGTTGTAAACAGTGGACAGAAGAGGACGGAGGAGTGGGAGAGGGAGCAGAGGAGAGCAAAGGAGAAGGATGAACACGAGAGGAGAGACAGGAAAGGGACATATGAAGGACCAGGGAGAGGGACAACGTAGAAAAAAAAAGTCGACTTCTCTTCTTAGCAACAACAATTTATATTTACTGCTCTTCGTCACTCACCTTAAGCAGTCCCTTCATTTTGTCGTGCAGCGCCGTAAACTCACCCAGCGGTAGCTCTTGATACAGCTGCTCCTTCAGCAGCTCTACTGTAATGTCAACCTGTTTAAAAAACATGTTCTGGGCGATTCCGTTCAACAGGGCACCGAGCCGCTTCACCACCGCCGCCTCAGTGTCCGCCATCTTTGTTTATCCTGCGTCCCTCAACGCCGATCACGTGAGATCCACGGAACCGCTAAGGACGAGTCACTCTCTGTCACGTGCCGCCGACTCATTGTGGCATTATGGGAATTGTGGTTTCCATGTTTGAGAACATGGGTTTAAAGAAATGTTAAGAACAACATAATGTTGCAATACAGAAAAATATAGAAAAGTAGAGGTAATAATTACGTACGATTTACAGTCAAAACAATTACGTCACAGATTAAAAGCACACTTTATTGTTATTATAATACAAAAAAAAAAATACAATTGCGCAGTGATTTGGTTAGCTTTTAATTTTCTGTATTTTGTGGTTGCATAATTGTGGTGATTATTGCGAAGTTTTTGGCACATACATTGTATAATTTAACCCAATTAATTATTTGTGAATCATTATTTAAAAAAAAAAATAGCTGAAAAGGAAGATACAGGGTTAACTGGACTTATTGTTTACGTGGTGTACAGTAGATGTTGTTTTGGATGGAATCAACATCTCTCACCTCGATTTGAACTCTGGTTCCCCTTTCAAAACTGTGCTTGAAAGCCAGGCACATGTACTCTGCTGAAGTGTCCTCAGGAACCAGAATTTGTGCTACAGTGGTGCTTTTTCCTTTTCCTCGAGGTTTGTTACATTGAATTTGCAGATTGTAATAAGTTCTGCCATTATTTGAAAATGTTCCCTGGAGGTCGATTCTGAAATTTTTGGATTTTTGATTTGACCTGGGCTGCAGACGGAACTTTTTTTTCCATGCGTCGATCAAATCTTGTACTTCGTTTTGCAATTTACCGTCAACTTTTGTGATATACCTTTGACCTCCTTTGTCGAGGAAGAGGGTCTCCGTCTTTCTACCACTGTTGTTGTCCTTCCTGGTGCAGATCAGCACAAGTTCATCCAACTGCCTTTTTTTGCGGTGGGACCCTGAGACATAGCTGCACTCTCCTGGGAGGACCTGTCCACAGTAATCCCAGTCACCTCTGAATGATGTGTAGCACCAGCTGTAACTTTTGCCAGCAAATGTACATTTGTCACCATATCGACAAGGCTGCCCCCTGTAGGTGTGGTCAATCAGAGGTGAGCAGTAGTCCCAGTTGTCCTCAGTGTGGCACCAAAAGTAATCACCCCGTTGGTAATACTGACAATCGTCAAGGCACTTCTTGGAGTATTGAGTATAGTGGCTCAGTGGCTTGGGTTCTACTTGTGCACACCGGCTCCATGTGGTTCCTGCATCAACCCAGCATTTCTTGTATTTGCCACCATAGTTTGTACACGCTGACTGACAAGCCCTACCTTCATAGTCCACACCAGCTGCTGGAGAACAGTAATCCCAGCCTTTCTTAGTTTTGCACCAGTAGTAGGAGTAGCCGTGTTTGTCACATCGGTCCATGCAGGGCTCATCATATGTTGAGGAGAAGTATTTGGCAGGACACTCAGGAAGACTTTGTTGATTCATATACGATAGTATTCTAAAAAAAGAATTCTCTCCAGAGGTTGGCTTTTCCAAGAGGAAGACAAGGTTGGCAACCAACAGGGTCAACAATCTTTTGGCCATTTTAGCTCCAAAACGTGAAAAAATGTTGATAAAAATTAAGAAGTGTTCTGAATAATCATTTACGATAACTCTGAACTCTTCTCCAGACCTTCCAGAGCTGCCTCTTTAAAGTGAACCCGTATAACTCCAGACTGATCACGCTCCCCAAAAAACGTCTACTCACTGTGAGCTTCAGGTTTTTGTACTACTGTATTTCTACCATAAAAAAGCAGCTCCTCTTTTCCTTCTTCTCTCTGATTGGCTCAGACGCAGCTCAAAGTTTGGTTTTCTTAACAGATAATGAAAAATGCCAGTGTAGGCAATATCAAGATGTTGCATTTCCACTAAGTACAACCACTGAGGATGTTGGTTGTGATGGTGACACCCA
Source organism: Paraplagusia blochii (assembly GCA_016785265.1). Lineage (NCBI taxonomy): Eukaryota > Metazoa > Chordata > Actinopteri > Pleuronectiformes > Cynoglossidae > Paraplagusia > Paraplagusia blochii. The sequence goes on along the minus strand of JAFBJS010002296.1, from coordinate 215,077 downwards.
CAATCATCTGACTGCAATTTCCTGGGTTTTTTTTTCACCTTTTCAGTTGTTTGGACCAATTCCTTTTTCCCTAAAATGTCATAGGATAAACAATTTATATTCATATATATATATTCTGAAAACGTAAAATAAAAACATTCACCAAGTCACTGTTGTTTACAACAGGTGTTTTTTTTTGGGGGGGGGGTATTTATTTATTAGTTTTTTTCTCAAGTACTGGTGGCATTTTTTGATGCCAAGTAGGCAACAAAATTGTGTACTTAAAATCTACCTGAAAATTGTCCAGTGACTACTAACTTTTTATCGAGTATGATAAAAAACACAGACTTGTCTGAGTTTTAGGCGTAACACAAAGTCTCAGATGCTAGGATGTGATTATATGTGAAATCAAGAAATGCTGAACCTGTTACGGAATGAGCCATGTTTTTCGTTCATCGGCTTTTATTCCAGTTTGTCTTTCAGACCCACACTCACACTCTCTCACACATGCACACACACACACGCACGCACGCACAGTAGTATGGTCGTCACGCTGCAGTGAAGATCAGATGTGTCAATTAAATAAAGGCACTTCTGATGCTGTGCTCACATTGCCACAACATGAATACACAAACAGACACCGGGCTCAGTCTCAGCGATAGGAGCCCAGAGCGACCACAGTGTTTATAAACAAACCGCAGATATGGGAGAACCGGAAGCGAGGTGGTTGTCTTGAAAACAAACTAGTCCAACAAAAAAGTTGATTGAGAACTGATTGGGTCATAGCTTAACTAAAGATATCTTTCAAAAAGTTGAAATAATTTAAAAAATATATATCGGATTTCATATGTGCAGAGTTAATGCTGATGCGTTAGTTCCCCTCTCTGAATGCTTTTCAGAAATAATGTCAATCAATGATTGTGGCCAAGGGACACAGACAGTGCTCGTTCACTGCTGCTGTTTGTGTTGCTCACAGTGAAGTCAAACTCACATCTGAACCTGGTTCAACAGCTGCTGTGTCTCCAAGATAAAATAACAGATTTTTTTGTCGTGGGAAAGGGAATTGTCTGCAAACATTTGTTGACATAAAAATGTAAATTACTTCTTAAGACACTGCAGCACACTGATTCTATTAGCCGTCCTCTTTGATCAGAGGTGTTTTTTTTTAATTTACTGAGTTTGGGTGTTACTTTTACAGACTTTTTCCCTGAATTTCAGGATACTGATTCAGAAGCTCTTATTCTGGAATAAACAGGGAGGCGGTAAGAGAACAGTCGTTCTGGAAATGCCTGAGCAAAATCCCAGGTGTTTAAAAAAATACAAACTGAAGACACAGACAACGTAAGGTCACAGTAAAGATGTAGAAGCAGCAGCCACTGTAGCTGAAACTATTAGTGTGTTGAAGAGTAAGGAGGCAGAGCCACGTGTTTCCACCACCGATCATTGCATTTCTATCCAGTCAATAATTAAATAAAAAAAGAAAATCCCTTCAACAGAGACAACCAAACCCCAACGTTTGTTCCATGTCAGTCCCCAACCACTGAAGAGCTGCTGTGTCTGTGTCTGTCTCTGTAGAACAGCACATTGGCCTGGAGGGGTTGCAGTTCCTCATATTTTTGGTCCCTTTGACTTCACCTTTTCCCGAGAGGAAGCGGGGCCCCTGCTTCTGTTGTTGACTGGTTGAGTCCGGAACAGGTTCCGACCACATCACCTCTTCTGCTCCCAGATCTCGGCCATGTTTAGGTCCAAGTTCTCCAGGTTTCGTAGAACCTGAATATTTTCAGCGTAGAACGCCACGTCCACTACCACCAGCCTGAAAAAAAAAAGAATATTTGGCCATTCGTGAGTAGTTCATGAGTTACTTTAACTAAGCAGCACTTAACATTAGCTTAACTAATGGTCAAACATTTATTTAAATGACAGATATTTGCCAAATATACACACTTTTTCTCACAATCTGTTTTGTTAGAAGAGATGAGGGCTGTACAACTTGTAGAAAGACAACAAAAACATAAGGTTACCAAGGACAAGACACACCAGTACTTTTCCATTACACTGCCCAATTCCTAACTTAAGTTTTTGTTTCATTTTGAGTCATTTTACATATACAAATCACAGCTAGTTCTCCCTTCTCACATAGATTTGGTGTAACTCAGTGCTTCTCAATCTTTTTCTGTTACGCCCCCTGTAGCAAGAAGAAAACAATTCGCACCCCCAACCCCACTCCCAGAATATTTGAATTAATGTTGAGTTAATGTTGAATTATCATTTCTAGAAATGTTCATTTCTAGCTGTTTAGTTAAACATGTAATTTTTATTCCCTGACATTTATAACTTTCTGTGACTTCTTCTTTCTTCAGCTTGTCCCTTTTTCAGGGGTTGCCACAGCGAGTCAACATTTACTATCTCACCCTGTCCTCCGTATCTTCTGCCCTAACTCAAACTACCTCTATGTCCTCAAAACCAGCCACTAGGGAGCACAAGCCAGTGTTTTTTAGTGCCTGCATAAATGGTGAGGGTTGTATCAGGAAGGACTGTGTAAAACTTTGGCCAAATCAAAGATACGAGACAACAATCGTTTTTTTTTACTCTTGTCATACGAGTGGTTCATACCCATGTTGCGGTCCTCCATCGTTGATGACACCCAGTCGGGACAACTGTTTCTTCAGGTGAAGTTTGAAACTAGCATTTATTCTTAGAAACAACATCTGAAAAGAGGAAACAGCCCAAGAACAAAAGTTGTAAGGACATGTATTAACAACAAGTCAGTCTATAGCCCTTTTGGTCCTAAAATTGGATTCGGGGGAACAGTTCAGGAGAGGATTGATGGCACTTTCATATGTTGAATGAAGATAAAATCATGTAAAAAGGCTAAAATAAAAGATTGATTTTAGCCTTCTCCATGCCATCTATAGGGAAAATGTAGGGATCGCAGGGGAAATGCATAATTATATAAATTACTCACAGATGATTTTATAAGTACAAATTGTGTATTTTGTGTAAGTTTGGCGGGACAAATTGAGAAGATGAACAGGTCGCATTTGTTATAAAGATTCATCAAATGATCACTAAATATTATAGATGCACCGATTACAAAATTCTTGGCCAATCATACTATAGACACCATATTTACTTGGGTTGAGAATTAAACCTCAAATCAATATGTTAGACATAGACGGTTGGACATAAACCAGTTTTTTTTTTTTTTTTTTTTTAAATCGGTGCCCAATTTGATCGATGCATCTCCAGTCAATATAAACACCCCACCTCAAGACATTAACATTACAAACATTCTGAATCATTGTCAACTTTTACCTGCGTCTGTTCCTCAGGAAGGAGTTCAGAAATTGCTTCATGCATCTTGGCCATTTGTTTACAGACGTTCCTGAAGCAGGCTGATGGCATTGGAGCCTTCACTTCATACTGAGGAGAAGACAACACCATCATTAGCAAAACAGATGACACACTAAAAAAAAGAAAAAGCTGAAAGAAACCTGGAATTGTGGAGGCCAGAATAACAGAAAATTTTATTTATGTGATCATCGAAAATTTAGACTAAAATCTAGAAACTTGTTTGTAAACTGCACACCCCACTGTATCAAAGTCCATTGAGAAAATCAGTGATTTAAGTTCATAGACCAAAGCCCAGGAAGGAAAAAAAATGATCATAAATAGTATGGGTGTGAAGATTTATCGTTTTGGATCGGTTATCAATCTGTGATGTACACATCCGAGGGTATTTGTCAATAAAGCTCTCATTAGTTAAAATGCATCTGTTGGTTCAACAGAAAAAAAAAAATCAAGTTAAATCTTGCAAATGTTCATGCAATTCGAAAGGAGATGCCAGTTGAAGCTGAAAAAAATGTCTTAATTGTATAAAAAGTGTTTGCATATGTATTTTCTATTGTACACGTATCTTGTGCTAGTTGCATTTTTACATCACGGCCAGTGGACTACAGATGAAAACTAGCCTTCGGCTAACTCTTTCTTATTTAACCATGTGTAATCATATGTTTATGAAATTGCATTTTCTCCTTTTAAATAAACTAAACTAAAACTAAAAAAAAAACTGGCAACTATATAGTGTAGTTGAAAGCGGAGTTGCAAATTTTTATTGAATCAAACTGAACCGAATCGGACTGAGCGTTTAATATTTTTTATTGAATCGTTCCTGAATCGGATCGTAGCCTGTGAATCGAGATTTGAATCGGATCGTTTATACCCCTGATAAATAGCATACAGGAAAGATTTTATTGGCCAAAAATCTGAATCACCTGAAAGGATTTTTGGAATTCTGTGCTGCACACAAGAGCAGGAAACTAAAGTGTGTAATATATGCAGTAGTTAGTGTAGTTATTACACCTGTGGCACCTACTTTAGACAACAGCTTCTCAGATAGACTGTCCATGATGGCCACCAGCTTGGACGAAATCTCTGATATGTGGTCACTGTAATCCTGGGAAAAAAAACATACACACAGAGAAACACAGGTCTTCACAATATTCCACATACACACCTGTGTGTGTGTGTGTGAGAGCGTGTTACCTTAGTGATGTGGTCAAAGTGTCGCAGAACACTGAACTGTTTGGGCTGCAGTCTTTTCTCAAAGTGGGCTCTCAGCACTGGAATGTAGTGAACCACCAGCTGTAGGCAGCGGGACGCAAGAGCTGGACAGTAGGACAAACAGACACACACAGGTTATTTCAAGTGCATTTCAATGTCCTTTTTTTTAACTTTTAGGGACTCCTGAGCTTCCATCCTGCCTAACGTATTATTACACAATACCGTACACTGCCCCATGGTAACTGGTCATTCTAACTTGTTCTCTACCTGTCAGTGATTTCCAACTGAAGACACGTACCAAGGTTTTTAGTGGTGATTGTTTTAAGGCCAACAACCTGCAGAGCTCCAGCTCCCAGAACCAGCTGACAGCTGCGAGAGTTGAAGTGCTGCAGCAGAGAAGGACAAGGCGACATGAATAGAAATGTACGAAGAACATGAATAACATTGTTTATATGTTTTTTTCCACTCATTGGATGGAAAGGCACAAAGTAATAGTTAACAATGGTTCTGACCTTAAGGAGGTCAGACAGCCGGGTCAACATTTCTGTAGCAATCGAGGGAATGTCGTTGACACACTGGCAGTATTCCAGGAAGATCCGGATGAGCAGCAGCACTGTCCTGCAGTGACAAGGCACTTTCAGTACGACACATATTTCATACTTTTCATGCAAGAAAAGCATCGAAGCTCAATGAGTTGATCAAAAAAGTGAACATTGACAAGTAAACTGACCCGACCACAGCATATTTTTGCCCGTCGACAAGCAGAAACTCAGCAGGTTTCCTCTGGTCGGGACCTGCAGGATCAAACAGGTCTGGTTTTAAAAGAAAGTGACAGATATTTAATGTTTCAGCTGTGAAGCTCTGATCTGTCAGTACCTGGGGTTTTCTTCTCTGGGAGTGTGATCCTTCCCTCAGCTATGGAGTTGACCAGGTCCTGAAACTCTGAGGGAACCTCTGCTTGCTTCCAGCGCTCGTTATCAAGGAGGAGGCTGCAGGAAGAGGAGGAGCAAGACAGCATTGGCATCAGGTGTCCAAAACAATTAAAAACCCTTTTGCACATTCATTCAAGTTATTATGAGTAAACTCTGTCACACAAAAGAGGTGGAGATTTTGTCAATTTTCTCAATATTTCCTTTCTCCGACTATTTCACATTTCAGTCCAAGTTCAGAGAAGAAAATTCCTTCTCTCTAGAATTCTGGAGAATATCTTTGATCACTAGGTCGCGCTTTTCTTCATTTCTAGTAAAACTGAAAAGTAAGTGTCCACAAACATGTCCAGCGCACCTCAGTTTGGTCTTGCGCTCTTCGTGAAAGCGATGAACGAAGCGGTTGGCCTGGTTCTGCAGTGTCCCCCTCAGAGAGAGACTTCTCCTGCCGCAGAGCTCCTCTGTATCTCTGCTGAAAGCTTCCACCGCCTGAGACAGAGTCACAAACTCTGCTGAGCTGAGACGTTCCAGAGAGCCATCCTGTCACACGGAGAGAGGGAAGCTCAATGAAATTCGGAGAGGCCAGAAGATAAAGGAGTAAGAAGAGAGATAGTCAAAAGAGGTGTAAGAGCAGACGAACATGGACAGAACAAAGACAAAAAGAAAAGCAAAGAGAAGAGGACATTTGAAAGATGGAAAAAGTGGACAAACAGCTTAAGATAAAAAGAGGAGGGAGAAGTAAGAGGCATAGATAAAGAAACAAAGCAATCAAAGACGAGCTCAGGTCACCTTGGCTCTGGCTTGAAGGACTTTGACACAGCGATCGTGGCTGATGTTTGATGCTGTATACAGAAGCTCCTGAATGTTGTTTATGACAGAGTTCAACTCCAGCTCTGTTGGCATGGGGCTTTCTCCAGACCTGAGCGCAAGGACAAACAGTCGTTTATACCTTTTAATATCATAAGCATTTTTACTCTTTATCAGTTTTAACAAGTCTTTTAGTTAATATCGATGGAACTCTAACAGCTCACAGACAAAAGTCCTTAGTGAAACCAGTAAAGTTAGCTGACAGTGACACATGAGCAGCTTACTTATTGACAAAGTGAAGCCTCAAAATGAAACAACTTTTAACTAATTTCTCTGAAAGATTTGTTTAGAAAGAGGAAGTGGTTTTCAAATTGCAGTAATCTCCTTTGTAAAAATCTTTATCTTAAAACAAATGTTGACAAGAAACAAAAATCATACACAAGGCTCTGTTCTCTGCAGACAAAGGTGTCTGTGGTTCCTGAGAATGGGGCCTCTGACGGGGGGTCCTTAGGGATTCTGGAGCTCTGATCCTGGGGTACTGTCTGTTGTTGCTGCTGCTGGGCCTGGTCCAGAGCATCACTGATGAACAGACCTTCATGGGTGAGGTAGGCCAGCTCTGCGTCCCTTTGTACCAGTGACAGGCCCGAAGACTCCTGACCAGAGGCCTCTGGAGTCATGTTCCCCAGGAATCTGCTCTTCTGGCTCGAGCGCAGAACTTCCAGAACAACATTTTTGATGACACTCAGTGTGGCCTGAAATACAGACATGTTGTTAACATAATTGATGACTTTTTATTGCTGTATATGATAATATTCCATGTCATGAAGTGGGAAATGGCTCACTTCGATTCTCTGCAAGAACAATATGAAACTGTCAAAGATGTCTTTCAGCAGCTCCAACCACTGAGGGAACGCCATCAGTCGTATCTGATCAGCTGGTCTGACGGTGTACAGGAAGAGACAGGGACAGACAGACACAAACAAAGAGACACAATTGCCACTTAATTTTATCATTTAAAACACAAACTGTGATTTTGTGTCAATAACATATAAATCCATGTGTGGGGACGGATGCCACTGTGTCCACTCACTTTGCCGCAGCTTCTGTATGAACTTCATGGTTAACGGTCAGACTTTCTGTAACACACTGAACCCAGCAAAGCAGAACAAAAATTAGAGACAGGTCAGGGACTAGTACAGATATCCAGACAAGGTACTGGTCTTCTTGACCAGTGCAGATGCAGTGCTACCTGAGTGACCACGGCCTTGGCTGCCAGCATCATCTCCTCAGTGTAGATATCCAGAAAGTCCAGCTTTCTCTGTCTCAGCAGCCCAAACACCAGTGACTCCAGGCGATCCTGCCAATGAAAGAAGACAAAAAAAAGAGTTCCGCCTCAACTAACCCACAGCAGTCACACAAAAATAGAAGAAAAAAAAAAACAAAACCTTTTACATACTTCTAGAGGTTAAATTTTGACTCTATGATGATAATTACAATGAAGCAAAGTGTTCAGTGGTTTTGGCTGACCTTCTCTAAAATCTGTGGTTCATCCCTCAGGCTGCGGCCCAGGTCACTACGAGCATACATGGTGAACTCCTCCACCATCATTTTGTCGATTAGCTTCTCCAGCTCACACAGCTGTGAACCCAGGTGTCTGACGGAAAAACAGAAAGACATGTCTACCACACTGTTGACATTAGTCACACTTGTTTTAAGGTTATTTAAGGCCAAAGCTATTTATTAAGCAGACATTCCATTCTGTTGAAGGTACCTAAAACTGTGAACTCCCTGGAGTTCCTGCTGCAGCACCTCTTTGGTGGTGGCAATAAGCTCCAATGCCCCTACAAACTCAGAGGTTGAGAGGAGCAGCTGTACAGTGGGCTGTGTCTGATGCACCGCTGCCATCAGCTTCAACTTGTTGTGCAGCTTGACGCAGTTGTTACGCGTCAGGGCTGTACGCAGGGCTTCCAGGGGCCCCCGGCACATGACCCGTTCCATGGCGGCTGTCCTTTCCCGCAGAACGGCCACAGCATGTTGTGTTTCCCGAAGGCGGTCCTGCAGCTCATGCTGGGAGGACATGGCGTGGAAGAAGGCGTCGGAGCGCATGGAGATCTGCCGCGCAATGCTAACTTCCACCACGTCCAGGTAATGACTCAGCTGCATACAAAGCAGACAGTTTTACTCTCAGCTACATTCTACAACTACAACTCCACTCGACCCTTCTCTAAGTGATTCTCCACCTTTTCCTGAAGCAGTTTGGATGAAGCCGCATCTCGGCTGTTTTTTCCCACAGTGCTGCTAAAGTGTGACCAGGGCAGGACGGCACTGAATGTGGCTGGCTCCTCCAGAGCAAAGTCCGGCTTTAGAAAAATCTGGGGATTATATGAGGCAAAAAAGTTGAATTTGGAACTATTCTGTCCTGAAAATGTATTGTGATGCTATACAATTAGGACACAATTCAGATGACATAATAACAGATAGAGCCGCATCTCGGCTGTTTTTTCCCACAGTGCTGCTAAAGTGTGACCAGGGCAGGACGGCACTGAATGTGGCTGGCTCCTCCAGAGCAAAGTCCGGCTTTAGAAAAATCTGGGGATTATATGAGGCAAAAAAGTTGAATTTGGAACTATTCTGTACTGAAAATGTATTGTGATGCTATACAATTAGGACACAATTCAGATGACATAATAACAGATAGATCATTCTATAAGGAACAAGATAAAAGATAATGATCAAGAAGAAGAAGATGAGGAGGAGAAGAAGTGTAGACAAGATAAGTGTAGATATAACAGGGGTTAGACAGACTAGATAGACAAGTAGATGAAGTGGAGCAAAAGGAAGAGATGAAGTGGATGTGAAGCAAAGTATTTTTCAGGAAGAACAGCAGGACGAGGTGAACGTCCTACCTTTGGGACTTGGTCCAGCTCAGCTCTGGACTTTTCTATTAGGAAACAAAGTCAAAAATAAAAATTAGCCTGAGGTACTTGATTACTTTATCTAAGCCATAGTAGCTAGTAATCATTTTGTCTAAACATGACTCTGTGTGATCACTTTAGCCAACATTTGATTGTTCTTATGTTAACTTAAGTGGAATCACACTTTTACACACCAAGTGTGTGTGTGTAATTCATATTTATGATCATGTGATACCGTGATTAGTGGTGATGCTGGAGATGGCATCCAAGTCGTCCTTGTTGGGACAGATAGCTTTGCAGCGTTCATGGATTTTTTCTCTCTGAAAGTTATTTAAAGAAACAGAACAGGAGAACAAAGTCACCGGGCAGCAGAGACTGACTTTCCAAACTGTTTGAAATCAACCTGCTGAAGGGGAAAGAAACAGTGATTAAAAAGGTGAATAGGAGCTTGGGGACAACAAGAACCTGAAAAATGTCTACAAACTAGTTAAACAAGGAAACCGACACCAGAGAAAACAAAGATGGTGTCCATCTGAAAACAAAAAAAATGGGATTGTTTACTGACAATTTTATTTTATTGACATTAACTGGGCTGTATTCACTATTATCTTTGTTAGTATGTGTCCAATGACTGCTGGAATTGGTGGTGGCAGGATAAGTGTGAGGCAGAGCCGTGTCGTCAAAGCATGTGTTCATTTGATAAAAGGAGTTAAAGGTGAAAGAACAGCTCAGACAGGATTCCTCACGCAACCACACAAGGCTGCAGATCACAAGGACACGTGACACGAGGATGACAGCCTCATCATTACTTCATCACAATCATCACCAACTCCATCATCCCCATAGCCATCTTGATGCTGAAGGTAAAATTTTAATGAAATTTTGATCGCAATTTAAAAAAAAAAATATATAGATTCAACAGGCTTTCTGTTAACTGTCTTAAGGGTAGAAAAAATGAAGGAATTTTTTAATTTTTTTTTTTTAGTTAAAATTTTTTTTCAAAATAAATCTCTGACAATTAAAAGCTGATTACTCTCTAAATATGGTAGCAGTTAACCTAAAATAATGTGGTACATTTATACACAGCAACATACAATGTATTTATACATAGCTCTAGGCCCAGCATAATAAAAATGTAAAGTAAAAAATGTTATTATTACACCACCATGCCTAGTACCACTAAAGGTACATTTGCTTGGACAAATATAATGATAACCACTAATGTAGCTCATAAGAGTTTAATTTCAGAGTGTTTACCTTACCATTTCCATGGTTTTCTTGATAACCAAACCAACAAACCAAAATCACTTCAGTTCTTACACAATATCTACAATATTTTACTGCCCAAAACACTGCCTTTAGACAATCCATGTTTTTCCTGTTCATTGTTTCTTTGGGTAATATACCTTTAGTGGTACCAGGCATTGAATCAATGATAACAAGATTGGTCTAATAATTATTTTCATGACTGTAAATACTGTACATACAATATTTTCCCCTCCACTACAGCACTTTAACAGGATTGTCTAAACATCAGGGTGTTGTTGATGCTGTGGCTGTTACCTGGGCCATTTCCTGCAGATACGCTGTGAAATGTTCCTGTTGGATGTTGGGCAGGAAGAATGATGGCATGACTTCCGTCTCAGTGAAGTCCAGTCCCCATGTTTTGGTGAAAAAGTCTGATTCCCGCTTGGCAAGGCGCGGGTCATTAAGCGCAGCAGGAAGGTTGACCTTCGAGTTATACACCGTCCACCTGTCGTGCTCCGCCACCACCGAAGGGCCATCACACAGGCGTCCCTCACCTATGAGAGCAATAGGAAACATGAGTACCTCCAAATAAAAACAAAATGATGCTCCTCACTTTAATAATTTCTTGAAATTTTCATGCCTCAAAATGGCTCCAAAATGGGTACAAAGCAAGGATGTCCGATATAACATTTACCGATACCTATATTACCCAAACACTTCATTCCCGATACCGATATAGGCAGCTAATTTCCCCTGAATTAGTGTGATACCAGACTAAAGGCATTCTATAAATAACGGTGCACAACATAAACACACTACTTCAATATAAGTTATAGAAATATTACACATTTATTTTTTACCATTTTGTCTGAAACAGTCCTATGATTCTTTGTTGGACAGAAGAACTTTCCAAAAACATTGATTAACATTATAAACCAGGCTCATTCAGCCTCACAACAATAGTCAATATAAATGGGCACAGATGGAAACAGCTGCAGTATAAGAGTAAAAACCCTATTTAATGGCAGAAAAAACATTTCAGCATCGTCACAATGTGAACGACTCTTCTCACTGATGACATGAGAGACTTCGCCGAACTGTGTTTCACTGTCAAATGTCTGAGAAATACTTATTTTGAATACGATTAGTCCTGACATAGCACGGCTACAGAAACTCCTGTCTCTTATACACATCTAGATGTGTATAAGAGACAGGCATCATAGAAGTCTCCAATAATGTTAGAGTCCACACACCACAGCTGGCTCCATCACTTCTGACCCAACATGGAGCTTAAGGTCTGGGTGGATGGCCACAGATAGAAACAGCTCCAGTATAAGTATGAGTAAAAAGCCCTCTTTAATGAGAGGCAAAGCATCTTAGCATCGTCACAATGTAAACGCCTCTTCTCGCTGATGACATAAGAGACGACACTGAACGGCGTTTCACTGTCAAATGTCTGAGAAATACTTATTTTGAATACGATTAGTCCTGACATAGCAAGGCTACAGAAACTCCACACGTTTAGTAAAAACAGCGTCTTGAACAGGAGAGGACGGCTGGTTCTCCAGGACAATGAACTCCGTGAAGTTTGTCTGATTTCTTTTGCTCTTCTCTATTCTTTACCGTATTTAACTCTCGGCTATCATTGCACTTCCTAAAACTAAAAACCCGATATGACACTTGATTCAACAAAACATCACTGGTGAACTGCAGATACTTTTGTTAGTAAATATAACTGGCTGCTGTTACTGTTGGGAAGACAAGACGAGGTGTAGTTCAATAAAAGACATTTTAACTCTGTGTCTTTGAGAGAGAGAGAGCTGCTGCTGCTGTGTGGTTGTTTCACTGAGTCCATTCCGTGTTGTTTTTCTTTACTTTGCTGCATAAAAATACCTTGTGATAAAGTGTTAAAATCTTACCCCCAACCCTCACATGACCAGCTCCTTGCAGTCATTAAGAATTACAGTTTTCTGTCCACAAAAAACTTTACTGTAGCATCGATCATTGTCCCTTTAAATGACATCATTAATCACGTGCCGGTCAAAGTGTCAGTACTGCTGACTCAGTTCCCCATGAGGAAGTCCAGCGTATTTGCCGAGACCACGGATTTGCACCATCGGATTTTGAATATCGGTGGAAAAAAACGATACCGATATTAAAATTATGCTAATATCGGCCAGATATTTATCGGTGGACCGATATATCGGACATCCCTACAAACAGTAGTACAAACTGTTTGATCTGCTTTAGTTGTTTCTTAGCTGACAAACTTCTTAACATATCTTTCAAACCTATCACTGTCTTCATTACCAAGTTTCTGACGTCTTTCAAAAAGCTCAGAGACACTGGTGCCGCTGCATTTTGCCTCTGACAGAGTTTATGGATTAATGTTTTGTTTTATTGTTTCAGTATTTTCGTACGCTGTTTCGTGCCAGTGCAATAGAACAAAAACGTCCAGCATATATATTTTGTTTACCTGTGGGCTCCTTGGGACATACATCTGGCAGAGAACGAATGTTCCTGCGGCGAGGTGGGGACGGAACATGTTCTTTGTGACAAGTCCCACCTTGGCCTCTACCGTGGAGATGAGGCACCGGAGAGGAGCTGTGGCTAGAAGCCATAGCATCGGGAAATCCCACCGACGCGACTACCTGGAAGAATGCACGTCAATGAACAGAGCCATCATCAAGTGACAACCACCAGAAAAGTTCTGCAAATTTTATGTTAATAAAAAAATATCTCCTGAACCAAAAGGTATTTATATCATGACTGCTTATAGGGATGTTGGAGGTAGGGGTGGTCGACATCTTTTAGTCAGGATTAATTGCATCACAGTACATGATAATTCTTTTTTTTACGGATTGAAATCCAATACAATTTACCATTGTAATTTTCTTTAGCAAAACATGTCAAATGATACACTTGCAGAGAGAATTGCTTTCCCATTACGCTACCAACTGTCCCCCAGAAACAGTCAATTGATTTTGAGAGCTTGATTTTTTTTTTGAATTACGATATGGACACGAATCAATTTGAATTAATTTTTCCACTAAGTGAGTGAAAGCATACAATGAGTGTTTTAATCTATGCACATATGTACAAAATGGCAAAAACTATGACATTTCTTTAACCAGAAAAATTGTCCTCTTCTTCACTGGAATATCAATAGTGTCTTAAACATTATACAATTTTGAGAGAAACAGGAGCCGGAACCTGCATGCATGTGGGTCAGTACCACAAAGAGGAGATGGGTTTCGCACCAGTGGTAAGGTGACTACTTGAACAGGGGTGAATCCATAGCAACCCAATATAGTATGGAGGTTTGGTAGTGTAACTCTTATTCTTTTCCATTCGGCTTGTCCCTTATTCAGGGGTTTTCTACCTATGCCTAATGTCTCTCAACCACCCATCATGGCTGGTCTCAGAACTGTCCTGTAAACCTTTCCCTTCACCTTAGCTCACACTTTTCTAATCCCTCTTGACTCTTTTCTCCAGTTGTTCCATCCTGACTGTCCTCTATTCTTCTCCTCTCTTCCACAGCCTCCACTGCTCTGAACAGTTGAGCCTAAGTATCTAAACTCCTCCACCTTCTCCACCTCTGCTCCTTGTAACCTCATCATTCCACTGTTCTCCCTTTTATTCAAACACTGTCTTCCTATGACTGACCTTCATTCCTCTTCTCTCCAGTGCAAACCTCCACCTCTCTAGGTTCTCTTCTTGCTGTTTCCTGCTCTCACTGCAGATCACAATGTCATCTGCAGACATCATGGTCCATGGAGACTTCTGTTTGACCTTATCTGTCAATCTGTCCATCACTAAAGCAAACAAGAAGGGGCTGAGGGCTGATACTTGATGCAGTCCCACTTCCAGCTTAAGGTCTTCTGTCCTTCCAACAGCACACCTCACTGTTGTACTGTTCTCATACATATCCTACACCAATCTAACATACTTCTCTGACACTCCTAAATTCCTGATACAAAACCATAATTCCTCAATAGGCTTTTTCTAAATCTACAAAAGCACAATGCAGCTCCTTCTGACCATCTCTGTACTTCTCCATCAGCATCCCCAGGGCAAATATAACATCTGTGGTGACTGAAATTGTCTTTTCAATAAACGTCGCCGATGCACAGCAAGGACCTACTGGACAATTCAGTCAATAACACAACGTCATTATTATCGTCTTACAGCTGCGCGACTCTCAGTTCAGTTCTTACAGACAGTGATTTATCGCGACGTTGATAATAGAGGAAATATCCATGTCAGCATTGACAGCTCACGCCACCTAGCTTGAGCCTAACCTGGCCGCCAGGGTCAAATCTTAGTTTTAATCTTACATTCAGAGTTGACAGCGAAAGCAGTTTCACAAAACACAAACTCCCCCCACCGACAGAGAGCAGAATCAACCAGGGTCCGAAGGTATTCGTAGCTAATGCTAATGTTGTTAGCCGGTAGTATGTTTTAAAAACCGTGTGCATTTGTTTATGACGGTGCCGGGTGAGTCAGGCCACATCTGCGGAAGTTCCCTTCATTTGTCTCTGTTACCTGTGTTTGAAATTCCTCCGCAGCTGCGTTGTCTCTGCACCATGACACGACCAACAGTTGGGGCCACAACAGCGAACTCTACGGGTTACACGACCATCATGCCCAACAATCGACTACCTGAGGCGGAGACAGCTCAAGTCCTTCCACTACAACTTCCGGCTGAGCGTCGGCTCAGCGCAGCCATATTGTAGTTTTTGGGACACAATTGTTATTTTACTGTTTCCGCCACGTCAAATACCCTAAACGAGGTGTATTTGGACTAAATGTAATAATAGTTTAGGCTTCAACGGGAATAAAAATTGTTTCGTGTTTGTTTATACTAATTATTCACCACCAGTGCCTAAATCACCCCTCTATTGACGCAATTTTTTGGCTAAAATATTTCTCTACATATGACGTCCTCAATAGAACTTGGACCAAACGTGAATGTTTTCTTGTGATTTGTCTGTGAAATAAAATAATTTTCATGTATTCAAAAATATACATATACATACACATGTATATGTATATATATATATACACACACATATATACTGTATATATATACATATATATGTGTGTGTGTGTGTGTGTGTGTGTGTGTGTGTGTAAGTGTTTCACCTCACTTAATTGTTGGATTACACGTTGTGTACTGTGTACACTGGCTGCCAAGCTGCCGTCAAAATTACACTGACAGATCCACTGTCTTAATTTTCTGTGCAATTACAATAAAGTAAATACAGACCTTGGTCAGTGTACTAAGATCAGTGAAATCCTCTGAGGACTGTGGTCTTATTTCATGAGTACAAGTCTATTAATGTTAGATATAAAGGTTAAAATCTATTCACAATGAGATTACATTCAAGGACATATTGGCACATCTTGTCTGTCGGTTTCAGTCCACTGATTGTTTGATTTTATCAGAATAAATTCAAGTGAGGAATGGAGAAGCCATGTCGTTAACACATCCCCAGGTTGCCACCGTTCCAATTTATTAAAACCCTAACCCGCAGACTTTCTTCTTCCAAAAAAACATTTACAGATGTTGTTCAAAATTAAATTAAATAAACCACACCCACATCATTTCCTGTCCCTGACCAAAAACACAGACTCACAAAGGAGGAGTTTCTTTGTCTGTCTTCAGATGACCCATGTCCCATGCTCCTTATGGTCTGGTTCTGGTCGATTCCATCGTCTTAAGGATCTGCTCCACATGTCTCCATGTCATTTATATTCTGGTGTTCATGGTCCATCACAGACCAAACACTGACAAAGCAACAGTCGTGCTAAAACAAAAGGAACCCAGCTCTGTCACCCATGATAAAAATATAAGCGAATCAAATCAAAATCTCATACGAACATTTTGTCCTTTGTTCTTAAAAAGGTGAAACTAACTCTTTGTTTGGTTATTCGTCAATCCAAGGGTTGTGGCCTTGTAGCCCTGTTATAATGGAAGGGTGGGCTTTGTTGAACACTGCGATCCAAACCGGACTTTTGTCAGTTTTTGTTAAAATCATTAAAAAAAAGAAAATCTATCATATATTTTACCAATCGCTCAATATATGTGGCTGTATGAAATGGAATGGAAAGGACAGTTTAAAACACAATATAATCTAATTAAAATTAATCAATTTCAAAAACACAAAAAATAAATTTAATTTAAGCTCAGAATGGAATGAACTGAGACAAAAAAGGTTCCACAGGAGTTGTTAAACATGTAAACAAATCTAAAATATAATTACAAATCAGCAACATATGCATCCCTAAAATAAATAATAAAATTCCTAAAAAAGTCTAATACATGGAATAGAAATTAAAAAAATATCTATTTTTTTAAAGTTACAAATATTGCAATAATTCTCAAAAAATGAAATGGAATGGAACAGTTAGCATCAAAAAGTGTTTTTAAAATCATCTTGTTGGCAAACCAAATGTGGGGGTTCAACAGAGAAAGTATTCATGTGTTAAAAAAAAAAACATTAAACAAAAAATCTGAAGGAAAATAAATAACATGTTTCAGTAGTTTAATTTTACTCTGTAAAGAGGAATCTGAAACTGAAGCCTAGCCCCTTCACAGTATAGAGGTTGAGCCAACTTTTACTATTAGTTAGCAGGTCACCAGCAGCAGGGAAGTTTAAACATCAATGGCTGAAGTGGTTTATCTGACGGTTGGCTGAACTCAGTTAACTGTGATTCCTTAACAGTGATTGGCTATGTTCAAACATGTTCAGCTAAATTTAAACCAAACTAACTTGAACACAGCAGACTGCAGGGATCAAACTTTATTGTTGGTAGTTGAGCCACACAGTTAGCAGTTAGCCTAGGGGTAAAGCTCAAAGGTTAGCTCACCATAATTGTATTAAGCAGAGCATTACTGCAGATGGCAGAGTGTTTATAAGATTAGCTGAGTGCAAAAATCTATGCACAACCACAGTTAGCTAAGTCTAAACACATTTAGATATGCATAAACATATTAAGCTGAGTGGTAAGGTGTTTAAATGAATATTAATGCTGTTAGCCGAGTTCACCAGGTGAGCTCAATGAAAATGAAAAAAAAATAAATAAATAAAAGGTATAGCCGAGCCTAACCGCAGTTAACTGAGCTAGAACGCGTTCAGCTGAGCAAAGGCGGAGTTAGCAAAGCAATTTAGTTATTAGCAAGTTTTATTTAGGGCATAATTGTTAGCTGTGATAACAGCCCTGCTCAGCAAAACGTGCTTCTTCTCAGTGACTCCAGACATAGTCATCTTTTTCTTTCCTTTTGAATTAACCGTTAACAAAAAAAGTCCTAAAAGTACAAAGTCAGAAAAGAATACTCGTAATGATGAAATGAGCGACACTCACTTGTCCGTTTTATTTTCTGTTTTTTTTTTTTTTTTTTAAGCCAGTAGTGTTTTTTCGTCGTTGAACCACGAGACGTGCATCATTTCTCACAACCCCACCCACATAGCAGAGTTGGCCTGGCCTCTTCATGGACCACATCATCTCCTTTCCCTTGGTCATCATAGTGAGGGGCCTGATTCCCCTGTCTGGTTTAAGAACAGCCTCGTGAACTATGCACCCCAAACAAAGCAGCACTTTACTGACCCTCAGGGCTGATATTAAACTTGTGGGCCATAAACCTCAACTAATGTTGGATGAATTCTGGCAACCATATACAGTGATCCCTCTCCTAATGCTGTAGCTTTGTTCCACGATCCACAGCAAGATGCGGGAAAAATGGCAAATTAGAGGCGTGGTTGTTCTTACATTATTTCTATGTATATACCTTTATGAACCTCTCCTCCATAGACTGTATAGTATTACCCTTTTCCACACAATTATATGACTGTAAAGTTGTATAATGGAAATTTAAGACATACATATTAAATAAATAAATAACAAATAATGTTTGATTTGTCTTTCGTTACAAATCACATCGTAGACTTGTAATCATGTGCGATGGGCCCTTACTTACTTTAACAAAAAAGTTTCTTTTTCTCCACTATGGTTTACATCTTACTCTCTTTGGGCTCCCTATCTGAAGCCTGAGGAGATGCAGAGCATTTAGCAAGCATCATAGGCATTATCATCTTCAAAATAGGGGAAATTACATTTTTGTGAAAGATTCACACAGGGACATAAATAGTAAAGTTAATGGAAGAATGGCAAACTGACAAGGGAAGATGCTAAGAGATGCCACAATGCATGAGGCAGAAGAAGATGCTCAAATAGTCAGCAGCACAGTGAGCAGTGAATTAGCCAATAATATGCTGTGCACAATCTTGTCTAGGTAAACAAAGCTACCAGCGATCGTTAGCAAATGTAGTTATCTCAATTTTAGAATGAGATTCCAGCTTTTACAACTAAACAATCACATGTATATGTATTTAGGAATGTCTTGTTTATTTTTTTAATATTTTTTCACAAAGATTTTGCAAATTACACTGTATTGAGGAATTCAAAGGAGATCTACGTAGAGAGGGAACACTGTATAGGCAATTCCTGATTGTTAAAATCTGGTCCAGAAACTGAACATGACAGTATTTCAGCTCCAGAATTGGCCTGCAGCTGGTGTCCTACAGTTTATATAGGCCACCCAGTGGGCCTTCTTCCTATATGAAGCTGAGCCACTAGAGTTGGTCTAAAAGTGGTTTTACAAATATCCTGAAATGTCCCTAACTTCAATCAATGCTCTCAGTTTTCTGACCCAGAGTTGATATTTATGTATATGCACGACCCACCCAATAGCCAGTGCTGTTCAGAAACCCACACCTGACATCCAGAACAGATCAGTCAATTCCAAAGGTTTTGTGCCACCACTTCTGGCCAACTGCAGTTGTCCATATTATGGCCCAGAAACTAGTGGTTTCCAAACCCTGGAAACGTCCCATGTTTCGTCATCAGAATCTGGGCCAGAATAAGGAGTTAGAATGTAGTCACAGTTCAGCCCATAAATCCTGCTCAATGTTGGCCAAGTGAAAAAGGTTGTGCGGCCCTTTAGCGGGCTAGACCAACTGTAGGACATGTGAAACTCCTCCCACCTATTTGGCCCCTCCCTACACACACAAAATGAAAAGAACCAACAGAGACCCTGTGAGAGAAAACATCTGCACATGTAAGGCAACATTTTTGGTTTTTGTTCCCAGAAAACAAAATAACACCTTTTTTAACCAGGTGCCAAAGTCAAAGAACACAAAGGAAAACAACAAACAAAGAAAAACAAACAAGGTAATACTGTCTAGAGGAAAATAAATAACCCAAACGTTGCCTTCAGCATGGAGAATGAAGGAGACGTGTTTTTTAGTGTGGAGCGGAGTCTGGCCCGATCCGGCCCACTGTGCAAAAACCTCTTTAAAGTCCCGACGTCAAACACTTTCCTCATCTGCAGAGACGCTGCAGAGAAGGAGGGGAGACTGCTGCCTTTGTCTTGGTTTTTCTAAAATGGCTACGTGTTTCCCGTAGGGCGGAGCCAACCTCACTCCCGCCCACTGGCCGAGTACGAGAACTGTGGGAAATGAGGCCGTCGTTCGTTGTCTGCTGCATCCATCCCGTCTTCATCGTCTGCACAGACACAAAAACAGAAAACGAAACACTTACTTCTTTGAACATGTATGGTTTATGTTTAGCCTTGACATTTTAAACTATTATCAACAATTATTGCTGAATTAGTCAACAAAAGTCAAACGTTAAAAAAATAATTCTATTCTTATCATATAATTATGCGTTTTCTAGTTTTGAGGAAAAAATTAAAATTTTGTCTTTACTTTCAGAGATATACAATACTTTAAAACTTTGAAAGACATTTTTTCATCTGAATATTGAAGATATATTTTAAAACTTTGGCATTGATTGAAGGGTAAAGTCAGAATCTTAAGCTCAGTGATCCAGACTCTGTAGTTGTCTTACATTTTTCCGGCGGGGTGATGGTGATGGTCTGTGCTGTAAACTCCTCGTCAAAGTAGCGTGTGTCTGTCTCTGACGACACTTGCGGCTGGAAGGGTGGAGCCAGCTGTAACAAATAGGAAGTCCAAGCACAGTTAAATCCCAATTGTAGAAAAAAAAAATAACCCCCTTGAATTAAGTCAATATCTTTCACTGTCCATTAAAGAAGCATTGATTTTAGCTCAAAGTCTGAAGTCCAAAGAAAAAGAAAGTAGAAAAAGTACCATATTTTCCAGGCATAAAGTGCACTTCAAAACTCAAAAAAAGCCACCGGATAAAACATAAACAGATGAAGGCGAATGAATGAATAAATAAATTAATGCATATTTACTCAAAGTATGCTTCATATTGTTTCAGGTTGTGTTTACTGAACTCGAACAGTGCTCAAAAATCTGAACAGTCTTATTCTGTGAGTTGAATTAAGTTTGATTTATCCGGCAATTTTGTGACACCTTATTATCAGGTGTGGTACGGTCCAAAAGTATGATAACAACAGACTTTGATATTCTTCTGGATTTACATCAGTGAACTTCTACTACCACCACCAGCAACAGTGAATCTGTGTGACGGTGAAGATGCAGACATAACCGTAGTTTTTACCTTTTTATCATAGACGTCCTGCCAGTCCACACTGCTGAAGAAACTGTGTCTCATGATCTCCTTGGCATCATCTGGTCCACCTCCCAATCTGCCCATCCACAGTGGAGGGAAAAAAAAGCCTCAGAGATAGTAGAGCAGAGGTGTGTGATGCAGTTTTCTTTTTGTTAGTCTATGTGTGTGTGTACCGTTTGTTGGGGTCTTTGATGAGCAGCCCTGACAGCAGGGACTTTGCATCAGCAGACAGGGTCCGAGGAAACTTGATCTCCTCCATGAGGATCAACTCAAACAGCTTCTCGTGGTCCTGGTTGTAGAAGGGCAGTCGGCCACACATCATCTCATACGTCACCACGCCCAGACCCCACCAGTCTACCGCCCGTCCATAGTCGTTGTCTTCCAGGACCTAAAGACAACAGGACCGTGAGGTTCAACCATCTTAAAGATATTGTCAGTTAAACTATTATGCATGTGTGTGTGCTCGGTGTATAGGTGAATGACCTCAGGAGCCAGGTACTCTGGAGTTCCACAGAAAGTCTTCATAGTGGCTGTGTCGGTGATGCCCTCTTTACACAGACCAAAGTCTGTGATCTTTATGTGTCCATCTTTGTCCAACATTAGGTTCTCCAGCTGAAGAGAAAGCAGACTTACTGACTATGGCTTACAAAGAGATGGGGGCCTAAGTTTTAGGCTGGTGCATACTTTTTTTTTAGGATTGGATTTAACACAATATTTTCTTAGCTAACATATAAAAATAGCAATTTATTCACCAAATGTTTCACTTTTTACATGTTTCTGATTTTTTTTATGAACTACGTTTTGTCTGTTAAAAAAAAAAAAAAGTAAATAAGAAAGTTTCCTCACCTTCAGGTCACGGTAGACAATTTTAGCAGAGTGCAGGTAGTCGAGAGCAGAGACAATCTCAGCGCCATAGAAGCGAGTGCGTTCCTCTGAAAAAACTCTTTCTCGGGACAAATGGAAAAACAGCTGAAAGAAAAAAAAAAAGGCATGTTTCATATGTAAAAGAGTTTGGGTCTACCTGGATCTGAGTGAAAATGCTTTTACCTCTCCTCCATTGACATATTCCATGACAAAGCAGAGTCGGTCCTTGGTCTGGAACGAGTACTTGAGGGACTGAAAAACAATCCTTTCATCAGCACTGACATGTAATTACTTCAGATAATTAGTGTGAGAACGAATAGATCCTTACAGTGAGGAAGGGATGCCGAGTGTTTTTTAACACCCTGCTTTCTGTCAGTGTGTGAGCAACTTCATCCTGTAAAGAGACACAAACAAAGGAGCTTTACTTTCACTCCAAAGGCCTCCCTGACCACGATGTGGTTCTCTGACTCACGGAAAGGCTGATGAGCAACATTTTGGTAAAACTGGCAATTTTCAGCATGTTTATTGTCACATCAAGTAAATAAACTGCACAACTTAACTCTTACCGACTTACAGTTAAAGTAAATGTCTGAGTTACAGTCCTCTTACAATGTTAGAATATATATCCAATTAGAAAAATAGCTAGTGAGATAAACGTTAGCCCAAAGTGAGAAAAAGCATAAATATCACTAAATAAATAAACAACTACGACAAGGGACAGGAATTTCTTTAGCGTAGAGGGAGACAAAAAAAATGTCTTTCCATCCATTATTATCCGCAGCCATGACGCCAGGAGAACAGTCTGAGCAGGGACACTCAGAACTCCCTTTCCCCAGACCCTTAATATGCTAGAAATATCAGATAAGGAACCAAGCTGAAGATTTTGCCGCAACAATATAACACAAAGAGAGTACACTGACACTGCAAATATACACTAATGTTTTTCTTTTTATTTTACTTTAATTCTGTGATGATGATGCTGAAGTCAGCAGAATTATTTATTACTCAAAAAGAAATTCTAGCTAAGATTTATCTAAGACTCAGATCTGGCTTGTCAGATCTTTTTATGTTATTTATTATTTTTATGTTACAACAGTTATTTTTCTAATAAGTCTAATTGCCTACCAAAAACTAACAACAGTATGAATTAAAACTATGTCAGGTGAAGGTGAATGTGAACCTTGGCAATGATGACTTCTTTCTTCAGAATCTTCATGGCATAGTAAGTTCCACTGGCCTTCTCCCTCACCAGGATAACTTTTCCAAAGGTGCCTTTTCCCAGAAGCTTCAAGTAGTCAAAGTCATTCATAGTCTGGATCAACACACACACAAACACGCTGGTTAAGGTAAACAGTAGCAGCACACGTTCATGTTCAACCCTCAAGTGCGTCGCAAAACACTTTTTGGTCATTTTGTATTGTGGTCTGTAAAGAAGTGTAAAGAGCGATGGGGCGGCCAACTTGACAAGCAGAAAAAACTGAATTGTAACACAATTAAAAGAAGCAACAGGCAAAGAAATGACCTCAATTATTTTTGCACACACGACCATATATGGCATGCAAGGGTATTTCCCCCCGACCTCAACAAAACACTGTTGAGGTCTGCAAATCACTTAGAGTAACTCACACTGTAAACCAGCTGATAAACTTAGACTTGACATGGGAGCAGAACACTCCTTCAACCAGGGCACTGATGTCCACAGACTTGAGTATTACTTATTGTTCAGATATCACTTCATTCAGCTATCACTCGGAATCTCTTCTTTTCCTTTCGGTTTGTCCCTTTTTTTCAGGGGTTGCCACAGCGGGTCAACAATTTCCATCTCAACCAGCATTCTTCTACCAATATAATCACTGTCCCTCCTCTGAACATGTCCAAACCATCTTAATCTGGCTTCTTTAGCTTTTTCTCTAACATTTCCTGTCTGTGTTGTCCCCCAAATCACCTCATTCCTGATCCTGTCCATCCTAGTCCCACCTTTAACTCTGCCAGCTCCAGCTCTGCCTCCTGTCTTCTACCTATTCCGGGTGTCTCCATTATGACTGGTCTCACAGCTGTCCTGTAAACCTTCCCCTTCACCTTAGTTGACACTTTTTTATCACTCCTGACTCTTTCCTCCAGTTGTTCCATTCTGTCTGTCCTCTATTCTTCCCCTCTCTTCTACAGTCTCCACTGCTCTGAACAGTTGATCCTAAGTATCTAAATTCCTCCACCTTCTCCACCTCTGCTCCTTGTAACCTCACCATTCCACTGTTCTCCCTTTCATTCACAGACTGTCTTTCTGACGCGGCTGACCTTCATTCCTTTTCTCTCTAGCCCAAACCTCCACCTCTCTGGGCTCTTTTCTAGTTGTTGACCAATCTCACTGATCACAAATCACAATGTCATTTGCGAACATCATTGTCCATGGTGACTCCTGTTTGACCTCAACTCTCAATCTGCCCATCACTAAAGCAAACAAAAAGGGACTCAGGGCTGATCCTTGATGCAGTCTCCACCCTAAAGTCTTCTGCACATCCAACAGCACACCTCAACACTGTCGTACTGAGCTATCACTCACTGATGTACTAGTTTACATCAGTCAATAAATGTCAGGTGAAACCCAAGATATGTAGCTAAAAATAAGAAAAATATTCTAAAGATTTTTTTTTAAAGTGAAAGGAAAGCAAACTCCTTCTCATTGTGATTCACACCACTGCACAAAACAAAATGTCATTTCTGCATCAAACCCATCACCAAAGTGGACAGTGGGCAGCTTTGAGCACCCGGAGCTGTGAGTGGGGACAGTGCCATGCTCACTGGACCACAATGGTAACTTGGCAGTTGGGGGATTCGGATCTGCAGCCTTTCGGACCCCAGTCCAGTTACTTAACCACAAGGCCACCACTGCCCCCTTAAAACTGTCAGTTCTGTCCAATTATAATCTAATGTTTCACAAAAATGTGCAGTAGTGCAGATAAAAGTATCAAACTGCCTAAATTAGGGCAAATATTGGAACCAGTTATAGGGTAGTCAAGGTCCCCCTCAGCTAAAAGAGTGTCAGGTGGTTAAACCTTTCGTTTGTAGTGGCTGATGGAGGTGTCCATCTCCTCTTCGTTGACGTTCTCTATCTGGGAGGTAGGGCTGCACAAGATTCCTTCCTCCTCCTGCTTGGCCAGAGACTCTGCCACCATCTGGATGGCCTCCACCCACTGGTCCCTGCAACAAGACACAGCAACAGATGATGCTTGAGAGTAGATGATGCTGGGCGTCGAATAAAGAGAAAGAGAAAGAGGCTATGGAACAGAGTTGGTGTTGAAGGAGAGAACTGACCTCTCCTCAGGAGTGTCTACGTGGAAGGTTCTCTCGATGACAGTGGTCCACTGAAGGCAGCGGATGATGAAGGTGTTTGGTTTCGGACGTTCTGTTTTCATCAGCTGACACTCTAAATGAAGAACACACAACAAAGTGAATTCATTCATTCTTGCATACATTCATCTCATTCCGCTCTCAAGACTAATGTGAATTTTATTTTCACTTTTGGTGCTTGGACATAAGTGAACAGTGAGTAATGCAACAATAGAACCCAGTTGCTAACATGACAATTTAGAAAATAAAAGAGAAAAATTTTTTAAAGCTCAAAGCAACAGTCTAAGAAAGCTGTGACAAGTCAGCAGTTTATCATGTCAATAGTTACTGGTACTGTTTGTTATAGAGTAGTGTATATGTGTTTCAGCTCCTTACTTGCTACAGAGAAGTTGTTGAGTGGATAGGCCAGGTCTGAATCCTGTGGTTTGTCCTTGTAGCCAATAAAGGAACCGTCTGTCTTCAGCAAGAAGTACCGCGGTCGCCAATTCTTAATGTATTCACCTGCAGGGGGAGCCAGACATTATTGAGCATTGTGTTTATTTCAGGGGTCTCATTTGCGGCCCGTCGGCCATTTGTGGCCTGTAGAACAATATTATGTGGCCCCCACCTTGATGTGAAAGTTAAATAGAAAGAATATCTAGAAGGATTCTACTGCAAGTCAATGTTAAAAAAAATGGTTTTGTTGGATGCACTCAGTAGTAGACACTGCTGTGGAGGAATGTGAGTATTACAAGACTTGTCTAAAGTGTTGCATTACAGTGCAACATTGATTTTTTTTATTTCATTTTCACCTTTTTTCACCATTTTTCTTCTGGATTCAACATTGATTGCTAATGCAGCCCTTTTACGAAATGACAGTCGGGGCAGTGTCCCTCAACTTATTCGAGTTTGAAACTGCTGCTTTGCCCTTTGCTTATATTTGAGTTAATTTTTCAGTCTTAGCTAATTCTTTTAGCACAGGGTTTCCAAAAGTGTATGTTTGCCCTTAATATGGCGCAGATCTGCCATTAAGGGTTGTCCAAATAAAAAAAATTAATGCAGAGTAAATAAACATTTCTTTTGTAATATTTAGAATCAAAAACGACATTTTGCATATATTCTATTTTATAAGAACGATTGTTTCAGAATGTGTGAGGGCTAAAACAGTACACTTGATTTAGAGTTTGAATGTGCATGCATTTGCCTTATTTGGGGTCGGGATTTTCATACATCATTTTCTCTATTTCAGTATTTTTGGCTTTTTGTTCTTTATTCAGCAAAATTGAATCTCATGGCAATATATTGTTAATTGGTGGGTGTAACTTGTTTGCCAAATCAGAAAGAAAGAAATGCTTTCAACACAAGGTGAGGTCCAGTCCCACCACAAGGCCATCTCCTCACCTCGCTTCTGCACCCAGCCTTCCTTTACTACGTTCTGGTCACTCATGGTGGCTTCTCCTGGTCTCCAGTATTCCCACTTTTCCCAGCGTGGTAACAGCAAAGCCTCAGCCGCTGACAGTGCAGCAGGTGAAGCTGGGTCAGCAGGCACTCTTTCTGTTTCTGTTCCACCTACTTCCTCTTTCCTCCAACCTCACTTTTCTCTGTTGTCACACCTCTTCTCCTTCTTTGTTTAGCTCCCCTCTCTCTCTCTCTCTTTCTCTCTGTTCTTTCTACCCTCCTTACTCCTCACTGTGGGTTTGTCACTGTTCCCTCGGATCCTTCTGTCAGACTTCCTCTCCTCCTCCGCCTCCTCCTCCTCCTCTTCTGTGGTTCTGGCTCCAGTGGTGACTCAGCCTAGAGGAAACAGAGCAGAGAGAGCAGAAAAAGCACAGATCATCAGGCCATTGGATCGTTCCCCGGTCTCCACTTATTGTTCACAGCCTTGACATACTTCCTGCCTCCTTACCTCCTTCCAACCTTCTTTTCTCCTCCCTTCCCTTATTGTACTGTTTCACCACTTCCTTAAATACCGTATTCGTCTTTTTGTCACTCAAGTTCCCCAACCAGCAGAGGGCAGTCTCTGTGGTTTGGCTATGACAACATCCGGTTACATTTATAATTGTCAACCCCTTGTAATGGAAGTAAATACGTATCATAATTTCTTAACTTTTAGTTTTAAATGACCTAACAACTCCTTCCTTCATTTGTTCATTGTTTCCTTCCCTACCTTATTATTTTTTTTTACAGAACATGATGTCATTTCCTGACATCACAGTGATGTCGTCATGACATAACACTGATGATGTGTCTGTTACTGTAAAACAATGACCCATACAGGATTTATATTTTAAAATGTGAGTGTCGTGATGTCACAGCAGTGTCACAAAACTTTAACATCATCTGTTAAAAGTATTTCTGTATAACCTGTAGCTAACAGTAAGCACATTCAGCAGCTGTTTCCAGCTTTTAACTAAAAACAAATATGTTCTTGTTTGTCTTAGGGATTAAAAATTTTATTTACGTAAGACAAAAGACAGATTTGTTTTTTCCATGATTTTGCCACATTGCCAAAAATCCTGAATGAAACTGTACTTTTTTGATCCTTCGGTGTCGGCTCTTCCTATCATTGTGAAGCAGAATTCACCAAGTGTTGGATTGTTCACCCACTAGGGTTAGACTTGGGTTAGACCGTCGTGAGACAGGTTAGTTTTATTCTGCTGATGATGTGTCGTTGCAATAGCAATTCTATTGCTATAGCAATTATATCTTTCTTTCTTTGTATGTAACACATACATACATAAAAACAAATTTTCATTGTGTTTTTTCTTTAGAAGATGTAAAAGCCAGCCACTTTACAGGCTTCTGATGAACTTTGTAGCAAATGATGCATTCTTTGTGTATTTTTTTACCTCAACTATTGTTACTACAGTTTCAGCCTATGCAAGTGTTAATGAAAACAATAATGAGCCAACATTATACAGACACCAATGCTCTAACCACAGCTCCAACTCTGTGCTCCAGCCTCACTTCTATATGTCTCTCACTATTCCCAAACCTTGATATTTTTTCAACTTCCTGTTGTCTCATGACCTGAATCCCGGCCTCTATTTTTCACTAACGGGAGTTTACAGGTGGCTCAGTCCTCTGTTCAGTTGACCTGACTGTGTCCAGATTCAGTCAAGTGAAAACCTGACAGAGTGACTGTGTCTGATCTCAGCTCTGCTTTCCTCACATTTACAGGTGTTTGGATCGACTGACCACAGCGATTTTAAAAGGCTGTTGCAGAATCTCGATAAATTGGCACTGCAGTGTGCCCTGAGCTTTAGTTAACATTTAAGGACGCAAGTCGGAGTTTATGTTAAAACCAACACAGATGATCTTTGCCTAGTGCTGGCAGCAACCAACCAGCCTGTTTATGAACCAACACAACAAAGAGCAAACAAAAGGATCACAACGGTTAGAGTTTGTGTTAGTCAAGAAGTCCCAAAAACAAACACATTCAAAATCTTTGGCAAGTTTTACATTTTGACTTGACAGATTTCCCTGGAAATTAACATTGCTCAGGTACAACAATTAGGTTTGATTTGCTACAATAATGTTGGCATTTACTTACATCAGATTTGGATTTTTTTTCTTCAATCAACTGTACTTTTACTTACTTCAAACTATGATTTGAGTTCGAGTCAGACTGAGATATATTTTTTATCATTACTTTATTTAGATTTTGGAGAATTAAAAAGAAAATATTTTTGCTATTTCAACCAATCATAACTCTAAAAATTCAATTGAATTTGGCCTATTCTTCCTCCCTGATAGTAGGTCATAATTCTGGGTTTTAGAATTAAAATACATTTTCTTTGGGTGTTTTGATTTCCAGGAAATAACAGAATTTACAACTTAAATTATTAATTTACAATCGATGTCAATTTTATATGGTATATTTTAATATAAAGTAGAGAATTTAGTTACGAAAGTTTCCGAAAAAGTGGCCTGATTTAATTACAGTAAACACAGTATACTGCTACCATATCAGTGCTGTGTTCACTTCTACTACATATGTCTCATGAACAAAAGATGGTTTTGTTGTTTTTTGGCAATGGTGTGTGAATTTATTTGCTTTATGTCGTTAGTTGATAGCATATGTGGTTTGCAAATCCAGGTTGAACAAATAAAGGCTGAACTAGAGATTATCATGAACAGACTATCAGATGACTATCAGATCACGTACAACTATCAGATGATACTGTTATTATTATCATCATCATCATCATCATCATCATCCATCTCACTATTATTTCATCGTGTGAGAACATATCAGCTGATGGCGTTTCTCTTTGGACTCAGTCACGATGTAAATAAAGTGTTGACTTTTCTACAATTTGGCCCTCTTCCTCTTCCGTACTGCTGGTCACCGCTGAAGGGGCGGTGAAAATGGCGGGCGTGTGAGGTCAGGGAGACGGTTGTGTAAGAGGCTGAGGAGCCGCGGAGGTTGATGGAGGTTGCTGATGGATGGATGATGGGTGGATGGATGAAGCATGGTGGATGGGTGGATGGATGAAGGGATGGATAGATAAACACAGCAGGTAGATGAGCAGTTGGGGGCGGGGGCGTTGTTCTTTCCCCCCTGATTATTTTGTTCACTGGAGAGAAATTTAAGAAAAGGAGGAGGAGGAGGACACAAACAGGAGGAGGTTGGTTGGGGGTGTCTCTACGAAGAACACGGGCCGCGACCAGACAGACGTGCGGTACCGTTACCCGTCTGTCTCAGTTCGTTTCCTCCTCCTCTTCCTCCTCCTCCTCCTCCTCCTAACGCTGCTCCAGCGGCATCCTCCAGCTCCGCATCCCTCCCTCCTCCTGCTCCTCTCTCCTCCGGACCCTCCCTCTTAGACAGGCGGCAGCAGCGTCGCTAACCGCGGCTAAGCTAAGCTGCTAACCCCCACCGTCTGCGTTCCCAAAACAAAACTGTGAAAAAAACGACACCAGCGACGACATTCGCTGCTCCCCGCTAACAATAAAGCGCAGATGATGAATAAAAGACGGCAAATTCACCTGGAGGTGTCAGAATGACAGCGCTGCTCCTCCTTCTTCTCCTCCTCCTCTATTGGCTCAGGAGCATCAACGCTGAAGAAAGACGGAGGAGACGGACGGGGCCATGGCCGCGGACTGATGCCGAACCCGTTTGTCTCGTTATTCTTCGCGTATTTGAGCGTGACCGACTGTCCCGCACACCAGACCGACAGACTGACGGAGTGACGGAGCCGCTCCGCTGCTCCCACCACAAATCCCGCTCCTGTTCTCGCGATGGTGCGTCCCGTCACGTTCACAAAGCAGCCGGGGCTGTGCTGTGTTTATAGGGCGTCGGAATTATGCGATGTGACTCAATCTGCGCTGCTGACTGAAGCAGAGAAGACCAGAAATACGCGTATCGCTTCATACTTTTTATTTCCACGCTTAAAGAGAAGTTATTTTCGCCGTTTATTTACACCATAGAACCTGAGCAAGAATTTAGAAAATTAAAATCAAATAAATATGTAGACGTTTTCCAAAGTCCTGAAACCAGTGCCATGAAAGATCACCAAAACTTGACCCATTCCTTCGGGCAAGTAAAGGGGGTTTTATAGTTGAACAATAGCTGAAAGCAGAGAACAAAATTTGGATGCATGTGTTTACTCAACAAAAAGCTGCTGTAATATAATTCCTCATTTATATTGTTTATTACAAACTTACGTGGTCAGAGTGAGGAGTATAACGAACTACTGAGACCGAACAGATGTTGATAATCAAATGTTCCACTGGACACCTTGCAGTTAGAGCATTAGCCATCAAAATACATTGAATCTTTCTTTCGTTTTCTTTTTAAAAATTTTTCAAATGTCAACATAGAAAAAAATACGCTTATAATATGTTTAAAAATGGGGGGGGCTGTTGTTGTTGTTTATTAGAGAGTGGACTAATGTGCTTAGAGATAGAGTTTCGTGTGATGACAGTGTGACTGTTTCCTGGTGTCAGTTTGCTGTTGTCATGGAGACCAGTGTGTTTTGTTCTCTGATTACAATGAAAGACAAAGAAGCTGAGAGAAAAGACAGAGGGACAGAGATATGAGAAGCCAAATGTCCAGAGTCCAGAAAATTCCTTCTAAAAGGACTTTAGATTGGCGTCAGGTTTAAGGTCAGAACTGAGCCATCCACAGTAACTGGACATCGCCCACACTTCATTTATTATTATTATTTAGACCTGACATAAATGTAATGTTGACTACGTTCATCTTCCTTCTGTTCAGGACTAAATCTACAGGTGAGCCAGGCATATCTGGATTTTACCCGGCTGTGGTCCAGACCCGTCTCGAAAGGCCACGGGTTAAGCGGTGGACAGATGGCGGGTTCTGGTGTGGCCATAAGGCTGCATGAGTTCAGAGAGCCCTGGGACCCCAAAGAGGAAGCTCCAGGACAGGGCTTCAGACCAAAGTGAGTGCTGACTTGGAAAAAAGGAACAACACCTTTTTATTTTTCATGTTTCACTCATTTCCAGTCAACTCACTTGAATTGAAAAACAATAGAGGACGAAAGACAAACACTTGTCTTGTCACTTCTTCTGTCCTTCAGAGTGTTGCGACCCGGCAGAGACACACAGGGAATTTACCCAGGACAGCTTGGTCGTGTGCATACTGTCAACACAAAACATTGTGGGTAAGAGAAACCATTTGTGTAAAGACAAAAATATAAACAAATTAAACTTAACTTTATTGTCAGTTAGTGAGCATCCTCCCTGGACCAGTTGTTAAAGGCTGAGTCATCAGAGGGTTTTTAGTTTGAATGTCAAATTCCAAACCGACAAACAAACCCACCTCTAATGCATTCACTCAGGTCTTCTTCAACAAATGGGTTAAATACAGAGAAAGTAATGTCACTTTGTTGGAATAATAAAATGCTTTTATACCTCAGATAGTATTTGAATGACATCAAAAACATTCATTCATTTTCATCTGCTTGTCCGTTGCTTGGTTGCACCCCATTTGTTACACAAATAGCCAAATAAAGAAATATATGGACATTGTTATATATATATATATATATATATATGTGTGTGTGTGTGTGTGTGTGTGTGTGTTTGAGCCCGGGAGTGGTGATCAACAACAGACTGGAGTGAAGAGCCAACACAGACACCTTCACAGTACAAGAAGGGGATGAGCAGACTATATTTCTTAAGGAGACTCAGATCCTTGTTGTACCAGTTTGTTGTTGCCAGCATCATTTTCTTTGCCTGTGTGATGGGGAAGCATCAGAGCCAGAGACTCAATAAAATCATCACGAAGGATGGATCGGTTCTTGGTTTCACATTGGACACCTTTGAGACCATGGTGGAGAGGAGGACACTGGACAAACTATTAGCCATCATGGACAATGATGAACACCCTCTCCATGGAACTGTAGACAGAGACTGGAGTGCCTTCTCCCACAGGCTGCTCCATCTGCGCTGTCAAACAGACAGATTTAGGAAATATTTTCTTCCATGTGTCATCACAATGTACAATAACAGTTGAATCACAACTACTCACATACATTAACATTGCATATATAGTTCGAGTGTTAAGTGAACCTTTCTGCATCCTTATTCAAAGACACTATTGACGGTAAATTTGGATATATTTTTGTAAAATTGAACATTAATGTGTCAAAAATATGCATATATATACATATATATAGTCTGAATATGAATTCAGAAATATATAAGATAATATAATTTTGGATATACAAGCAATCACTTTCTGAACTATTTTCTGTATGAATGAAAGTGTCCTTTCCCACAAACTCCACATATGACTGACACAGTATCAATCAGTATGCAGAAGACCAGCTCCTTTACCCACCCACTGCTCCACTGGGCAGCCATTATTCAGTTGCTGCCCCATTGAAGTTCAATAAAGCTGAGCTTCAATGGGGTTTAATAGGGTCAACTGCTAAGTATAAGGAGAAAATCTGATCAGACTCTGGATAAACAGCTGATTCTGTAGACACAGAGTTGAACCGATTTTAGTCAAATTAATAAAGGATGAGACTCAGCCAGACTTTAACCGCTCACTTGGGCACAGGACAGAAAAGAGTGTGCTGTCTTAGAGGCCAGTTCTTCTGTTTTTTACTCGCAACCTTAAAAACTGATGCACTTGCGTCCACGGTCAATGCTCTGCTCGTTTCTGAAAGCTGTAAACATTCAGGTCTCCAGCTCTTTAATGTTCAAAAATAGTTGCATCGAGGGCAACTGGACATGGTAGGTTTCTTGAAGACGTTTTACCTTTCATCCAAGAGGCTTCTTCAGTTCTGCCACTTGGATAAAAGGTGAAACATCTACAAGAAACCTACTATGTCCGGTTACCCTCCAAGTAACTTTGTTTTGGATTAAATGACCTGGATGACTGAGAATCTACACGAACTCAAACTCAGACCTTTATTATTATTTATTATTATTATATATGAATAAAGTTATTTGTATTACGATTATGGACGACTCTGATTGCTAAAATTTTCATTGTTTTTGTTTTTCATCTGCCTCTCAGTGGAGCAGTTCTCCAGACTCAGAACCCTCGGCAGGAAAACTACCAACAGAGTTTTGACATTCAGACCCTGAAAGCTCATATTGTTCTCCGCCAAGGTCCTGGAGCTGTCAATCATCAGTGCCCTGCTCCGACTGCCTATCAACAGGATTTTGGACACCAGTCTTGCTTCTGTAACAGGAGAGCATCAAATAACTAGGAATCAGAGAGATAGAACTTTATAATTTCCTCTAAAGCAGGGGTGGGCAAACTTTTTGACCTGCGGGCCACAATTTCTCCTAAAATCAAGAGCAGAAAGATGGAGCGTTAGTGTCAATTAAGATGAATGGCATGTAAACGTAATGTATAAAACCCAAAATACAAAATTTTTAAGAGCCTTTATGATGTCATCTACTGAGGAAACACAGGCGTTGCAGGGAAAAGACAAAAGTATAATTATAATATAGATAAATGATTTGATTTGGACAGGGATGGGCCTTTGTTTGCCCATGCCTGCTCTAAAGTATCCTTGTATATCAACGATTATGGTTGATAAGGAACAGTGTGTGGTAATACTGGAAGAAATGGTCATTATGGAAACAAAAAATTCCTGGTTGAGGAAGTACAAGGAATTTTCTGTTTTGACTTTCAGAACTTCATGCAAGAACCAGGTGTCTTTGGAACTGGCTTCAGTAATGAACCCAAGCCAATACATCATAGTCCTCAGAACCAGAACTGGTTAGAGTTGGTTATTGATTGATTTCACAGTTGTATTTTACTTAAATATTGTATAATTCGTGTTAAAAAAACATAGTCCTGGTAGTCAAATCAGCTAAACATTCATTCTTTTTTTAAGTGTTCAACATCCTCTTATCTGTTAGCACATCACCGGGACAGCAAGACTCCACGTCTGGCACACAAATCACACTTCTCCATACTGTTGGGTGGTGAACCCACTGGAATTTATGTGGATTGGGACAGTGCACCTGAGATCAGAGCACCTCAGTGACAACCTGGCGGTGGGTGGATCAGAACCTGAAACCTCATGGACCCAAGTCTGCCTCCTTAACCGCTGGGCTCAGCTATACAGTGACTGAGAATACAGTAACACTGTTTTTTTGTTCCTGGCCTCAGGCTCCATCTTGTCTATCTAATGATAATCAGTAATAAATTATAATGTCAAGAAAACAAACAATCATCTGTTTGTTTCTTTACCAAACAGGTTTTCGCGAAACCTGACGTTTCTGACCTTTCACACCAGACTTCCTCTAAGTTTTACAACAGACTTCTTTCAGCTGTCCTACAATGGCTCTTTTACTGTCGCAGACCGTGTCGACAGAATCAACTTCAGCATCCTGATAAAAATACTGCACCATTTAGCATATATCATTTTAAAAGCAAACTTTACTAATAACACCCATGTCTCTGTGGATGTCAGGCTGACAGGAGGGTTAAACATGGACTTGGTTACCAAAACACAACCACAACCCACCAGCAAAGGCACAATGCACTGGCCGGCTTTGTAGTATGTCCGATGTGTGTTATTTTACAAAAAAAAATTGTTTACATATAAAAAGATAATTAAATTATAGATTGAGAGGGAACAGAAAACTTTGAGTTTGACAAAACTAACATAGACCAACAGACTAACTACAGAAAAAAACTACCTCCAAATTAAATACCAACAAAAAAACTGACCAATCAAAGAGTACAATTCAGCCTCCTTAATGACAACCCAAAATTCTGCAGTAAAAGTAAAGTGATCTCTCTCCTGTAGTGGTAGTTGCATTTCAAGACCAAGATCAAGACCTAATGGCAATAAATGGGATACATATATATATATATATGTGTTTGCATGTGTACATATATATATATATATATATATATATATATATATATATATATATACAGTATATATAAAATAAATATTCCCACAATGCAGGGCGTGGTGAAACAGAAAATGGCTAATAGACAAGGGGAGATGTTACGATGAGCCAATCAGTGTCAGGATCAGAAGAGTTTGCTCGATTAGCCAATAGTATTAGCCTGTTGATGATCAAAACGCTACCAGATATTGTTCGCAAATGTGCTTGCTACAATATCAAATCAAAACTACACATGATAAAATTCCGTACTTTTCTATGTAAAGCCAAAAATTTACAATATCCGATTGTAAAATATCCCAATGTACTGAGGGAGTAGAAGGAGAACCGCGATAGGTTAACTTAGATCATGTGGCTATTTTTGTTATAGAAAATGTTAGTGCTTTGACTGGGAGTCTGATCAACAAGGAATATTATAATGATTTCAGTGGGAAACAGCAGCAATATGAAGGTATATGATGATGCTCAGCAAAATAACTTGTCTCAGACATTTGAAAATATGTGGGGACATAGTTTTATTGCCGCAGCAGTAGAACCGGTCAGTCTGCAGCCATCACTCATATAAAAGCTCAGTGTCTGAAGACACAAAGGGCAAAAAGATTCCATCACCATCACCATCTTGCTGCAGCAGCCAAACACTAGGTGAGCAAATTGTTAATTTAATTAATGTTTAATGTTAATTTTGAGTTTATTTTTGGACTTTTTGTTCCATTTTATCAGGATCAAAGTCAGTTTTAAAATATTTGTTGGACTATTTCCTGGACTTTTTTCTTTTTACTCAAGTCAAATGCCTAATTTTTATTATTATGCCTGCTAAGTTAAATGTAGGGGGGAAAGACACCATGATTAAAAAGTTTATAAGTTTATCTCTCATAGAAGAGATGTGCTGAGACACAATGCTGCCGTAAAAAAAATATAATAAGAATAGAATTTTCTGTGTTCACTGGAGGAGCAAAAACTGAAATCAATGTCATTTGATCCAGTGCCATTTAGGTCAAAGTTCTCCTGTTCTCCGGTCCCAGGACGTACTAACATGAAGTTAGGACTTTTGGTGGTTCTGACAGTGGCGGTGGTGCTGTCCAGCCAGTCTCATGGATACAGGGTGTCTGAATGTGAGCTGAGAGAAAAACTGGGACAGGCACTCATTTTGCCCAGCATTCTACAAAAGCACAAGGAAAAAATCCTGGCAATATGTGAGTTGAATTAAATTGCAAAAACCTCTTTGAGGGCCTTAGAAAAATCACAAAAAAATAACTCAATAACTCTTACTTATCCTTTCTTTCATGTGGACTATGGACATCGTTACATGTGATTGGTTTCTTGAAGTGGTCTGTGAGGTGAAGCGTAGGTCGGGTCTCAACACTAACTTGGTCAAGGTGATTGGAAAACGAGGGACTACAACAGCCATGCCAACAACCACCACTCTAGAACCAACAACCACCACAACTGAACCAACCACCGCCACAACTCAAGCAACAACCGCCACAACTCAAACAACAACCACCACAACAGAACCAACAACCCCCACAACTCAAGCAACAACCACCACAACTCAAACAACAACCACCACTCTAAATCCAACAACCATCACAACAGAACCAACAACCCCCACAACTCAAGCAACAACCACCTCAACAGAACCAACAACCCTCACAACTCAAGCAACAACCACCACAACTCAACCAACAACCATCACAACTCAAGCAACAACCGCCACAACTCAACCAACAACCATCACAACTCAAGCAACAACCGCCACAACTCAAGCAACAACCGCCACAACTCAAGCAACAACCATCGCAACAGAACCAACAACCGCCACAACTCAAGCAACAACCATCGCAACAGAACCAACAACCCCCACAACTCAAGCAACAACCGCCACAACAGAACCAACAACCATCACAACAGAACCAACAAACCCCACAACTCAAGCAACAACCACCTTAACAGAACCAACAACCACCACAAGAGAACCAACAACAACTACATCAGGACGAACAACAACTTCAGAATCAACAACGACAATGACTGGACCAACAACTACCAGTGTAGAACCAACAACCACCAAAACTGAAGCAACAACCCCTCAATCAGAACCCACAGCCACCACACCGGGATCAACCCTGATAACTCGAGGACCTCGACGCAAGCGTGAGGTTAGTGCAGAGAGTATTGAGTCTGACTCTGTGGAAATGGACAGGAGCTTTGAGGAAGATAGTGAGGAAGAGGATGACAAAAAGGACAAAGACAGGAAGAAGGAAGGTCGCAAGAACAAAGATCGCAAGAAGAAAGAACGCAAGCAGAAGAAAGACAATTTGGAAAGGGCTTATGGAATCTTCCAGCTGACAGACAGTTATTTCTGTGATTCCCAAAAACACGTCAGTGAGAACAAGTGCAACAGAAACTGTGTTGGTAAGTTTTTGCAGTCAGTCATTTATTGAAGTTGTTATCAGTCCACATGTTAGTAAAGTGTGTGTTGTTTCTTTTTCTCAAAGACTTTACCGATGACGACATAACAGATGACATTGCCTGCTTTGTGGAGACCAATTTTTGGAGGTAAGAGTCCACAGAGGACAATATCCCTCAGCAGCAAAGCACGTCCTGAATTTTGAAATTGCATAAATCAAAGGCAGTAGATTTAATGGCAGTAATGAAAACGTTAAATCATTGTACAAGAACATACACAGTGTACAGGCTGTTGTCAGTTACACAACTATTACACAACTGAGCCCATTAAACAGTTAAATGACATGTAAACTTCGATCAAACATCAACACCCATTCTCAGTATTGTTTGCTGTTGTCTTTTCATCACTACAGGACTTTACTCAGGAACATCTCTCGCAAATGTTTGAAGTTCCGATTTTCCAAGTGCTTCTGAACCAGAGCTGGAAGTTCAACAAAACCTGATGGTCTTCTTCTTCTTTAATTGTCCTGATCAGTGATTGTGATCAGTGAATGTCTTGATTAGTTGTAATTTTGTCTTGAGTTCAAATAATCATGAAATAATAAACTGAATTGCAGAGTAAAGTAGAGGTTGGTGTATATTTACTTCTACACATACACATACACACAGATACCTCAAGTTCCGGAACTCTAGCACATCTGGCAAAACCTATTAAATTAACCAGGGTCTTGGGCAAACTAAGGCCCATGGGCCAGATGCGGCTCGTTGAGTTCTTTAATGCGATCCACCGACCTTGTCAGAATTAGGTACTAAGTCTATATTATCAATGTCTTTTCCCTGCAATAATCCATTTCCCCAGTAGATGACATCGTAGAGGGTATTAGAAATGTGATATACATGATTTTTCCATGCCACGTATACTAGTTTAAACAAATGCTCTATGTTTTTGCTCTGGACTCGGCCCCCGTGTCCAAATTTAGGACCAGTAGTGGCCCGCGAGTCAAAAGGTTTGCCCACGCCTGCTCTAGAACTAAACTAAACAAAAATATAACTTTTACACCAAACTGGCTTGTTCTTTAATTAAACGGAACTTAGCTTACAAGCCCTTTTAAAAATTAGAGATAACAAAACTTTACTCAAATGTAATGTCTACTTATATAAAAAAGTTGACATTACTTTATTATATAACTTAGGATTCCAAAAACTAAGAACAGTTCTGCAACAAACCAAAGAGATAGAGAACCAGATTTACATGTCAGAGAGAGTGATGTTTGGCCTTGCTGTTGTTGTCTAGATTTTTTATGATACACACACACACACACACACACACACATACACAGATACCTGATGCTCTGGAACTTCACTGCATCTTTTGTGACCAGGGATGAAGACACGGTTTCAACCCTTCTATTCTTGTGCCTTTTTAACAAGAAGGTGTGACCTGTAAAAACAAAAAGATGTTTTCAGGGGAAAGGATCGATTTACAGCATAACCTGCTCCACCCTTCCTGGACCTCCTTACTGATCAGAAAACCAAATCTCGTCAGATGGTGGGACGTGGCACGGCAGCCCAGGAGCCATGTTTCCAGGCCCCACGTCATTAGTGTTCATCTGAGCAGGACAAGAGTCTCTTCTTTTCTCTGATTGGTCTGCGGTGTCTCACCAGGCGGCAGACATTTGGAACATTACATCAGCCCAGGTGAGGTCCGTCAGAGTGGGACGCTGCGATGAAGACCGAGAGGCTTGTGCTGTTTCCTCTGCTGCTGGTGCTGGGCTGCGGTCTAGCTCAGAGCAGGATTCTTACCAAATGTGAGCTGATCAACTTGATCAGTGCTCAGGCCCAAAACGAGCCAAAGATCGGAAACATAACAATCGCCAAGAGTGAGTACAAACTGTGAGAGAGACAGAGGATTCTTTATGGTTTAATTATGGTTCTTATGATGAAGAGACTAGAAACTTCTATCTAAAGTCTATAGGGTTTTAGAATATTCTAGATTGAATAATTTTCTATTGAAAAAGATAAAGTGAGAAGTAGTTTAAAGTTCAGAACTCCTCAGTAGTTAGTTAAAACTGAAGGAGCTTCTTGGATGAGAGGTGAAACATCTTTAAAATTTTGTTGGATTAAATGACCTGGATGACTGAGAACACAGATTTTTCTACTCATACTTTGAAGACTTCAAATGCGAAAGACACTTTTTATTCACAGTCAATATCAGGGTTTTTAATCGGTTCAAAGAGCGTAACCCAAAGACTGGATACGTAAAATTCTGTTCGATATTCAATTCAATCCATATTTAAAAACAGTTGTAAACAATTCATATGTTTAATTTCATTCGACAAATCTTGTGTAGCCTACAATCAGAGTCACTTGTCTCCCGAAAAGTCTAGAGTAGACCAGGCTTTTAACCAGAATTTCTTTCCAGTCACTTCAGAACTGAAATTGCATTTTAAAGATTTTGGTTTTGGGTCACACCATGATACTGACACACCTGAACTGGGATGACAAAAAAAAAAAAAAAAAATTCCAAGCTCATTTTCGGGGACAAATTACTTTGACTGGATTTGTAAAGAACAAAATACAACAGGCATTAGCTGGTTACCACTGTTTTTGGACAGCTTTTTCCTAACTTGTGTCTTCGGGGGGAAATCAGGGATTTTTTTAAAGCTTACAGTAGAGCACAGTGGTTGTCTTTACAATGATTCCTCCATCGATTTGTGAATCAGATCAATTTGTACAGAATTACTAGATTTCTCTACAGGTCCTTAGTGCAGTGCTTCTCAAAGTGTAGGGCGGGCCCCCCTGGGGGGCGCAGTGCGATGCTGAGAGGGGCGCGTGTGACCCTGGGGAACATGCTTTTTTTTCCGCTGTACTACAATTAAGTGTAATTGCACATTGTAAGTTGAACTATATCTCTTTTTTATGTTAACAAGGGTACAATGTTATGCAGAGGTGTAGCTATAACTATTTTATAGACAAATGCTGTTATTTATAGTTGCGGCGGAGAGTGGGTGGTGGGTTGGTGGGGCGCGAATTGTTTTCTTCTTGCTAGGGGGGGGCGTAACAGAAAAAAGATTGAGAAGCACTGCCTTAGTGAATAGTTTATTAACTTCAATTCAAAAGTTACATTTTTGTGTTCTTCTCTTGCTCACCTTCAGTGGTCTGTCACGCTGAGAGGTTGACAGGCTTTAACACCAATGAAGTGGACGAGATCATGGTTGATGGAAACACCTGGAAGTTGTACGGAATTTTCCAGTTCAGCAATCACATGGCATGTAGGGAGCCAAACAGTCAACAACTCATGACCTGTGAAAATGACTGCAGTGGTGAGTTTTTGTTATCACTTAATCAAATCAATTCAAATGTTAATTTATATGGTGCTTTTCTTGGCACCCTTGAGGTAGAACAGAGGTTAAAAAATAATGGTGAAGATCACACAACCCACTCATTCACACAACCCCCCTGAGAAGACACTGGAGCCTAAACAGTAAGATGAGATACAATAGAAGGCAAAGCAGATAAAATGTTGTTGAGAACCACTAATGAAAAAGGAAACTAAAGATTGAAAGAATTTAAACTTGTAGCTAAAATATGTACAGTAAAAAAAATTACAAATGATTCACTGATATATGTGACCCGGCAGCAGAGAGGCAGATAAGGTTAATAATATTGTAACGATCAAAATAATAAAAACAGACAGGATGACAGTGGTGGCCTGACAGTT
Organism: Paraplagusia blochii; assembly: GCA_016785265.1. Classification (NCBI taxonomy): domain Eukaryota; kingdom Metazoa; phylum Chordata; class Actinopteri; order Pleuronectiformes; family Cynoglossidae; genus Paraplagusia; species Paraplagusia blochii. Next base: position 173,408 of record JAFBJS010002296.1, on the reverse strand, counting down.
AAGGATGTGGACTATGGTCCACGAGGCGTCAGGTTCTAAGCCACCAGCTGCCAGGTTTCCACTGAGGTGCTCTTAGCACAGCAACGTCCCAACCAACATAACTTCAAGTTGACTCAACACCCACAGTATGGAACATTGTGATTTGGGTGTCAGTTGTGGAGACCAGGTAATTGATGAGAGGATGAAAATGAATCAATTCATAAATTCAGACAGATGCTAATAATAAATAAGAGCAACCAACAGAACAACAACCATTTCTTTTTTGTCACTGTGACATCGAGAACACAATAAAGCGTCACCTCTGCATTTAACCCATCACCAAAGTGAACAGTGGGAAGCTTTTGCTCGCCCAGGAAGCAGTGTGTGTGTACGATACCATGCTCAGGGGCACCTCAGCTGCCGGAAGGGGGATTTGTACTGGGCCCTTGCAGACCCCAGTCCGTTTCCTCAACCACTAGGCACCAAATTTATATAATTATAACTATGATAATAATTATTATAGCAGATTGATTGTATTTCTGAGTTAATCAAAAAAGCATCTACAGGCTCCTTTAAAAAATGTCAACGATCTCTGCCCTCTCTGCACAATGGAGATCCATGACAACCTAAAGCCAACATGTTTTGGATCTTACTTTTGGTATTGCTAAGAGGCGTGTTCCACACAACCTCAGGAACCACCAGGTTGATATGGTAAAAGTAGATCAGCTAATTAAGAAGACCCAAAACAATTGAGACATCTAAGAACTGATATATATGAACATTAAATGACAACACCTCTCGGTCCATACATGTCCTCTGTCTTCTTCTCTGCATGTCTCTCTGGTAAAGAACACGAAAAAATGTTTCTGGAGGGAAAGTGAAAAAGAAATAATGTTATAAAAATGTACTCGTCACTGAATTATATTTTCCTCTTCCTGTCTGTTGGCATATAACATATTATTCAACCAGAATTAGCTGACTTATAGTATTGTTGACCAGTTTTATCTTCATCATCTGTCATACCTTTATCTCACAGCTGGACAGTTCTTTTACTCAAACTCACCAAACGCAGATGACAAATGAACACAGGGGGTCACAGAATCAGAGCCAGAGTTGATTCATTGCTGCTTACATCAGTATTTAAATGTGTTAATAATAATAATTAGAATCCCTAGGAAGTATCCTTTGGGAAATGCCTCTGCATTTAACCTATCACCGTAGTGACCAGGGGGTAACTTGGCGGTATGGAGATTCGAACCGGGGGCCTTGCGAGCCCAAGTCCGCTTCCTTAACCATTATGCCACCAACCGCCCCCCCATTGGTGGCGTTATTTTGTGCTTCGCTGTTTTTGATTGATAGATTAATTAACCCCAGCAACAATCTGACATCATTGATAAAACATATCATCTTGCATCACAGGCAAATTCAACTCTTCTTCCTTCTTGTCTTTCCAGATTTTGTTGACGATGACGTTGATGACGACATTGCATGTGCCATTAAGATAGTCAAGACCATTCTGTAGGTGTTTCAGTGAAGTCACACAGCACTTATTTTTAAATACTACATACTATGTGGGATTAACGAGTGAAATGTGCAGGGTTGTATACAGCTCTCAGTTGTTAAGAGCTGTGGTTGGCTTTTGAGGAAAAGGATGGATGGATGGATGGTTGGTTGGATGGATGGATGGATTGATGATGGATGGGTGGATGGAGGGATGTTAGACGAAGGGAATGGGGACAGATGACTTGATGGATGGATGGGTGGATGAAGTGTCAGATAAATAGACTGATGGGTGGATGGACAAATGGATGATGGGTGACAGAGGGATGAAGAATAGATGAATGGAGGGACATTAGTTGAAGGGATGAATGGGTGGATGGATGAGGAGATGATGGGTGGATATAGATGGATGAATAGATAAAGGGATAGGCCAATGGATGGACTCAATGGAGGGCATGACAACTTCAGTTGATGAGAAAATTGTTTCTTAAGTTGCTCGGCAGTAGCCAGTCAACACAGACTTTAATTTTAGTTTGACTTATTCAGGACTATTTGGTCCAGCTTTAAAATGCAATTTTCTTGTTTGTTTTCCTCTCTGTTAGAGGGGAACTCTGGCTCAACGTAGTCACAAATGTTGTGTTTGTTTTCCCACAGGAATGATAACGCAGATAGAGACCTGTTGGAGTTGTAAGCATCTTCTTTTTTTTCATCAGTAAAAATACGTTTTACTGAAAAAGAAGAATTTCCTCAGTTAGCAATGCAGTAATACTGCCTGGTTCTGACCAACTGCTGTGTTTTTCATCACAGGATCAAGAACGGCAAATATTTCCCTAATGACTGCACAAATGTGGGTGTGGATTACCTGGTGTGTTGAAATCTGATCCAGAATCCGATCCAGAATCCAACCCTGGTTCCAATCCTGGTTCCAATCCTGGTTCCAATCTTGTGGTCCATGTCTGCTTCCTGCAGCCAATCGTTTTGGTTGTGTAACTCACTAAACAGTCATGCTGATATTTAACGGTAGATAGCTTGAATCAGGTGGAAGCTGGTGATCATCTATATTGTCAATAGTTCTTTTATTGTTTATTTAGATCTAAAGCACCAATAATAATTTCTGTTAGTTTGTTTTTCCTGGGACAGACTTTGTGATTGCTCAACAGAATAAAGCTGATTATGCCGCAGTCAACAGCGTCTTTTTCCTCTCACTTTTGCCTACATCAGATGTCTGTTAAATGATGTGTCTGATGTGTCCTGATTTCTCTGAAGGCCGGCAGGGCCTTCTCAGTCAATCTGCAAAACACAACTGCAGCTGGCAGTTTGTCTATTTTCTTCTAAAAAGAGTGTGTGCCTAAGTGACCAGTAGGATACACTTGTGACTGAATAAATAAAGGGGCGACCAGTTGAATGGCAGAGGTGGTGAAGATGGAGGAGTTTAGATACTGAGGGTCAACCGGTACAGGCAGGATGGAACAATTGGAGTAAAGTGTCAGGAGATATCTGTGATAAAAGAGTCAGCTGAGGTGAAGGAAAAGGTTTATAGGACGTGAGACCAGCCATGATGGATGGATTAGAGACACTAGGAATAGGTAGAGGACAGCAGTGTTGGGACTATCGCGTTACTTGTAAAACGACGGCAAGCCACAGCGAGCATAGGCGTAGCCACGGGAGGGCCAGGGTGGGCCTGGGTCCACCCACTTGTCAGTCAGGCCCACCCAATCCAATCAGAGGGCTGATCAAACTTGGCTATAATACTTTGGGGTTGGCCCACCCTAAGTTTAAGGGGTCTGGCTACGCCCCTGACAGCGAGTCATCATTTTTTTGTAATTATTAATTTATTATTATTGTTATCATTTAATTATTAATTATTATTATTATTGAACATTTACTGTAATTTTTGGACCACAAGTCAAAATAGCAATCAACGTCAACGTTCTTTTATTTTTGGTCTTTCATGTATGAGGTGCCCCAGACTATAAGAGACACAAAATAGTCATACATTGGTAAAGGATTTAACGTAGACATGGAGGTAGGAGACAATGAGGAGATTGATGGATGCAGTGAGGGGGGCCATGGAAGTAGTTGGGGACAGAGAAGAAGAGACAGAGAACAGGTGGAGATGGAAAACGCTGATTCGTTGTGGCAACTCCCGAAAAAAGGGACGAGCTGAAAGAAGAGGAATGTGTGCCAAAGTGGCCAGTAGAGGGCGACAAAGACTATATTACCTGACAGTAGACCTTTTCTTTTTAAGATAATGCGCCGTTCTCTTAACCTAAATGTTTGCTCTCCCCTGTATATTAGATAAATACATTCGTTTCTCCCTTTTTAATTACATCAGATTTATAAAATCATAATTTTATGTGAATATATACTAATCTTCAGTATAAATGGAGGCGAAAACTATTCCACACAAATGTTTATGTATGGGTATAAAACAATCGCTACTAATTTAATGCTTACGAATAAAAAAGAAATATTTGTTTCTGTAAGAAAAGTTTGAAGAATATCAAGGTTTAATATCGCTATAAAGCGAACTTTATTCGTGGTTATTATGTGACGTCACACAGGTGTGTCGCAATTGCGGCACAACCGTTTCCTTAACTGTTGTCTCTGTTTCTTTCCTGTGGACATGAAGAAGACAATGGCGGGTTTTTAGAACGTGTTAGAGCTCTGGTTCAGAGTCGCGCTACTTTGGCTTAAAATTTTAAGCCTTGTTTTTTTATTTTATCATATTAATAGTTCATCACGTGTGAGAAGAACTGAAGGAAATAAATCATGTCGTCGGCCCGTGCTGCGTTCACGGTCCTCCTTATTTTTCTTCGTTCCGCGCTGACAGGTAAGAACATTCATAAAAAATAGTCCATGTCCTGTGTGTACGACCCCGTCAATCGACGTGGTTTGGTGTTGAGTAAGTTTTTTCACAGATGTTTAAATCATTTTTAGTTTGGAATATATTATTTGGTAATATGAGAATAATTTTTGGTTTGTGGAAAACAAAGGTTGGACCAACTCTCAACTTTATATCTGAGTGATTTGTTAAATTTAAACCATAATCTTTCTCAGCATTTCCTTAAGTCTTCTAATAACTATTATGGTCATTTAACTAAACAATGGCTGTTGCTTTCTCCTTGCTTTTCTTTAGCTCAAGCTAATAGATATAAATGTTAATCATTTGTGTATTCTTTTTTTAAATTTTATTTTATTTTGACTTTGTTTTTTAATATATTATAACAAAACCTGTTATTGTACGTGGCTGTTTGTGAGCTTTAAATATATTAAATAATACATAAAGATTGGATAGAAATACCAGGAATATAAAATATTTGTGTTGTTGTTGTTGTTGGTTGTGGTGGTGCTGGTGGTGGTGTGTGTGTGTGTATGTTTAAGCTTTCATGTAACTAAACAATTAAATCAAACATTTTTTTATTTATTTAATGAAAACATGTCTCAGCTCCCTGTCATTCCTGTTTTGTGTTGGCATTCACTCTAAAATTCCTATTGCTAAGTTCGACTGGTGGAGTCACACACACACGTTCTTGGTTGAGTACGTCACACAGATGTCACTTTTTACACTTCCAAGTGTATGAGCAATCTGAACTCTAAATCCAGTTCTAATCCTCAGTCCAAAAATGAATTTTAACCTATGGAATCTCCCCAGGCCTTCAGAGACAGGTGTGTTCATTCTGCCTCAGTTCTCAACAATTTAGTTTTTTGAGTTTTCTGTGTCTGGACTGCAGTTCCTCCACCAGCCGATGTGAACGTTAACTGCAAAAACCTGGACACCAGAGTGACCTGGAGTTACGATGACCTTTTGCCTCAGACTGAGTTCATTTTGGAGATCTACAGCTCACAAAGGTGGTTTCCTTACAACTTTCTCTTATACTGTTGGACTTAGAACAACTTACTGTTGTTTTCCTATACTGGCATATCATAGCAGAAATGTAGCTACTATCTCTTTTGTCACCTGGATAAATTAAATCTATTTTGGTTATCTTTTTTGAATTATCTTGTATCTTAAGCAAACATTTTCCTTATTTAACTGGCCAGTCTCCTCCAAAAGTATTGGAACGGCAAAGACAATATCTTTGTTTTGGTTGTATACTGAAGACATTTGGGTTTCAGATCAAAAGATCAAAAGAACATGAGACAAAAGTCCAGCTTTTATTTCATGGTATGGACCACTCAGGGCTGAGCCCCTTTTCTATGAACATTTAGAGTGAGCAAAAGTATTGGAACAGACATAATTAATAGAAATGAAAGTGAATAACTATTAATATTTTCTGGCGTAAACCTTACTTGCAATGTTTTGGGTCATTGTCATGTTGCATTGTTGCAAGCTTCTCGCGAACAATTTTTGTTTTCCATCACTTTGGTAGAGGTTAATCTTGGTCCCATCAGTCCCAAAAACTTTGTTCCAAAATGTTTGTGGCCGATCTTTGTACTTCTTTGGAAAATCCAACGAGGCCTTCTGATACGTTTTGCTGACGGCGTCTATAATTCTTCTAAGTGTTCTTCAAACAGTGGATTGTGATACCTTCAGCTCTGCCCTGTGGACGGTGGCTGTTGCCTTTGGTTGTTTCTTCACAGCTCACACAATGTCTCTGTCATCAACTGCTGTTGTTAGCTGTGGCCGACCTGTCATGTCAGTACAGTACAGTAGCTTCTTTCTTTTTCAGGACATTCCAAATTGTTGTACTGGCTATGCCCAATGTTTGCGCAATAGCTCTGATTGTTTTTTCCTTCTCTGAGCTTCTGGTTTGCTTTTCTCCCATTGACAGCTCTCTGGTCTTCATGCTTGCTTAACAGCAAATACTGTTTTCACAGGTGAATCCCAAAGCCAAAAACTAGCCATCAATCTAAAAAGCACCACCTGAACAACTAGACACACCCATCAGTCACATGTTCCAATACTTTTGCTTACTTGAAATGTGGGTGGGTTCAAAGAAAAGGGCCTCAGTCCTAAGTTGTTTAACACAGTGTTCCCCAATCTTTTTTGCGCCATGGATCAATGAAATGTCTCGTACTATTTTCACGGACCGGTCATTAAGTTGTGGCAGACAAAACCCCCTAATTAAAAGTTTCCGGTGTTCTGAAATATTTTCCGACCTATAAAATCGTCCTATCCAAATGAACTGTGCATGCACACAACAAGGGTTTCCAAGTGCACCGACTATATTTTCTCCTACCAGACCGGTATACAAGGTTAGTATCTTGTATCAATGAATCTGGGTGATTTTCTGGCTGAGAAAATTTCCTAATCCTAATTAAAAATGTAATCCTAAATTTTCCTAGAAAATGTCCTAATCAAATATAGTTGCATTATTGATGATGGAATCCTAGCCATTCTTTTGTTCAGTTCATTTGTTGATATGGGTATGGATCAAGTGAAAGTAATAGACAGATGGAGCCAAAAGGAAACATTATTTCTCTGCGCCCCGGCACCCCTGGTTGTCAATTCCATGAAATGAAAGCTGGGTTTTTGGCAACTTAAGCTGCTTGAACTCCATTAACTTGGAATCTCGGTGTACTTTCAGCTAATCTTTTTTTTTCTCTTTGCTGTGTTCTTGATTTCTCATTTTTCCAGTCAAAAGCCCGAGGTTAAAAACACCCTTGAATGTCAGTATGACCTGACGCCCTTCGTCTGGTCCAATTCATCTGAGTGGAATTACCTGGATTTTTTCTATGTGACAGTCACAGCCCTGCAAGGAGGCACCCAATCAAGGCCGGCTAAGTCTCAGACATTCACTTTTAACCGCTTTAAGATGGCCGACATCATCTGTGAGTAGCCATGTTGACAAACCTTTATCTCAGTTGGGTTGCTGTTTTTTGCCCACCATGCATTGCTCTCTGTCAAACATCTGTGTGCAGGTAAACTAGATTTTCCTCCAGTCCGTGTCACAGCAGACGAATCAGGGAATACGGTCATCTTTCGAAATCCGTTTATTTTCTACAGAGAACTGAATGAGTTAACGAAACTGGAAACTGCCTTCTTCAAGTTCAAGGTCTCTTCAGATCAGGTATTATTTTTTAAGAATTCTCAATTAACTCACTTGTAATTGGTGCTACTCTTAGTTAGCATTGCCCCTTCCCTCCCCACTGGTGTTTATCGTATTTTCTCTCGTTATCTTCTTCATACGTTCTTTGTGTCTCCTTCTCATCGCTTTCATACGTCGCCTTGATCTTTCTTTAACCTGCTCCATTTATTCCTCAAAATTGCACGTAGGTTTGTTGACAGAATCCATGTTGAATAAAAATATTAACGTGATCTCGTTATATAACCACGTGATCAAATTGAAACTGGACCAGGGTTAGACTAATGCGCATTCACTCCTTTATAGTGTGCGAATGCAAAGCGGGTATTGAATACGTAGCGAATACCAAATTAAACTGAATGTGAATGCAAAGTGAATCAAATGCGGATTAGTTAATAAAGGATCGAATTCCGAATTACCTACTTCGGTATTCGATTCTGAATTGAATGAGAAAATGGTGATAGTTAGCATTGCCCCTCCCCTCCCTGTGGTTGTTATCTGTGAAAACCTGACTGCTGGGTAGCTTTTAGGCTTTTGAGGAGCAATAAACTGATCTTTAAACAATATTTAAAATTTAATTGAAGGTCTACATGAATGAATTGGTGCAGAGAAATAATGTTTCCTTTTGGCTCCATCTACTTCCACTTAATCCATACCCATATCAAAAAAAAGAACTGAACAATAGAATGGCTAGGATTACATCATCAATAAGCAACTATATTTGATTAGGAAATATTTTCTCAGTGAAGACAACAACAATAAACTCAAAATGACGCAGAGTCATTGATACAAGATTCTAACCTGGTCTGGTAGGAGAAAGTTATAGGCTGTGTGCACTTGGGAAACCTTTGTTGTGTGCAGTTAATTTATTAATACATTTTAACACTATACACCCTTAATACACCTGAATGCAGCAATTCTACATAAACCAGCCCAGTGTCTCTGAAAATGTGTAATTTACTGTGACCTTTTAGGGCGAGTATGAATCAGTGTGTGCTCTGAAGGAGACTACCTGCAAATACATCCTGCCCACCACTGAGGGAGCGCAGACATGTGTCAAACTCCGAGGTTGGCTCTATAATGGAATAGGTGTGGAAGACGTGGAGTTCCATCAGACCGCTCAGGTCTGCTCCAGTGGAGGCGAGTCTGAAGCCAAAGGCTTTTCAGAGAATTTGGAGCAACCCATTCCTGCTGTTTTGATTACGATTATTATCAACACGTTTTATTGTATTATTAGCCACAACATTTTTGAGTCATCTGAAGAACAACCTTTGCCCCTGTTTATGGTGGTGGAACTTAAGACAGTAAGGCACTTTAAGCAACACAAAATAGTCAGTACAAAGGATAGGAAGGAGAACAAAAAGCATTTAACCCATCACCAAAGTGAACAGTGGGCAGCTTTGAGCCCCTGGCGAGCAGTGTGTGGGGAACGTGTTATGCTAACAGTGGTAATCTGCAGGCAGGTGGTGGATTAAAACATGGAACTCTTCGGACCCAAGTCTGGTTCTTTAACCACTGCCCCACTTTTAAGTACACTGCTCTTCCACAACCTCAAAAACAATCATGAGTTCAACAGTGTTGATGACCCCAGTGTCAAATATGTGAAACAAGTTGCCAGGTTACCACTGAGGTCCACTGAACATGGTACCGTCCCCACTCACTGGTCCCAGGGCCCTCAGAGCTGCCCACTGTTCACTTTGGTGATGGGTTAAATGGTCACATTTGTTGTGTGCAGTGTTGGGAGTCACAATGCCACAATGACAAGGAGTTTGTTTTGCTTCCTTTCCTTCTCAGTCAGTCTGGTTGCTGTTACTTAGCTGCCTCCTAACACGGTCCTCATGGACACACCATAACATTACATCAATTCCCAGCCTGTATTTTACTCTGGACAGTTACTAAACATTTCCACCAATATTGAGCACCAGTCTAGATCAGTAAACACAACCAGAATCCACAAGGGTTTCGCAACATTATGAGGGACACTGAAGATTTACAAAAAAATATATAGGTCATAAGGGGTACCTCAAGGTCTGCAAAATATGCTACATCGTAACTCTCTTACCTTAAATCTGATTTGATGTCTCCCACTAACAAGAAACTGCTATGTTGGTAAACTGCTGCTGTTTTTTCTTTTGCAGGAGCTCAGGTCTTGGCCATAGCCCTAATACTGACTGTCATCGTCATCTTCATACTGATCACCTTGTTCTGTGTGCTGAAGTTGTACAAGACAAAATCTATCCCTAAGCCCAGTCTTGCTGTTCTGGTATGACCTCTAATAGTCGGAGTTATTTTGTATCCTGTTCACCTGTATCGGACGACATTTATTCTGTTTCAGTCATGGAGGGTTGAGGGATTCTTCTAATGTCAAATTTCAGTGATACAATGGTATACAAAGATCTTCAAAGGTTCAGCTTTGTCTTATGTTTTCTGTCCTCAGGACATGTCTCAGTCTTTCCCCAGGTACCTCACAGTGCCCAGAGAAGATGTCAATGATATTAACGTGGAGCCCAAACAGATCCACTTCAAGACCCCGGAGGACCAGAGCCTTTATGATGACATCAATGTTGCTGAAGGAGATGAAAATTCCAGTAGTGGACAAAGCTCGATGAAGTTATATCTGTACAAAGGTGGTGAAGATTTAGAAGATAGTGATGATGAGCAGCCGCAGCAAGCTGGAGATCTGGCATCCTCAGAACATGGCTCAGAGGAGGAGGAGGAAGAGGATGAGCCAGAGGAGCGATCTCCCTATGATCGACCGCATGTGCAGATGTAATATGAAGGACAAAATTTGAAGCTGTCCTCAGGAGACTGGTGAGGTTTGGTAAAATGTTTCCTCAAATTCAAGTGTTGGAAAGAAAAACCTTGAAGAGAGACTGTACCAGTTTTTTTACCTCATGGTGGTTTCCGGGACCACCATTAGCACCAGAACCCAACATAGGATGTAGGACCTCCTACGGCTTGAAGCTGCTTTATCTCAGGACCTGTGACCTTCTAGATTGTACCATCTTCTGTACTGTCTTTATATAAGAGAGTTTGTCAATTTCTGTTTTGGCCCTGGGAGCAGAGAACCTCCTAGAAACGTTCTTCTCATTATCCTTAATGTTTCTTTCATACAACAAATGATGGATTGGATGTTTTGCACACATGCTGCACGGAGGCCCAGATCTATTTTTTTTTCTTCTTTTCCTCCTACTTTGAAGGACTTGTGCAGCAAACAGACTCTGAGATTTATTTTTGTTGCATCGTATCATGTACTGGCTGCTCCTCTGGGACATGACCGGAGAAGGCGTACAATGTGAATGCCCAAGCCACTGCAACTTTCTCCTGTCGATGTGGAACAGCCACTGCTCTACTCTGAGCTCTCTCCAGGTGGCAGAGCTCCTCAGCCTACCTCTCAGGGTTCGTATTTCTATAAAGGAATTTCTACACTTTCACATGTGTTTGATTGTTTTGAGAATTTATGCAAATGGAGCTGGATTTTAAGTAGTTCAGTTGTGAGTCAGCTGAGCTGACCAAACTCTCTCTTAGATATGCACACAGATTTACAGACGAAAGTAAAATGTAATCTGGGGCTAGCACTCCCACACAACATAGCAATAAATCCTGTCAAACAGGCTGGAGATATTTTTATGCCACATTCACCTTTGTCAGAGTCAAGCTGTATTTTTCATACATGTGAATCATGTTGCCTTCGTATATACATTTTAGAATCCTTTTTACCTCCATAAATGTGTTTACTTTTGTTGATATGAAAAGGAAATGTACAATATTACAAAACTTTTAAGTTTCATAAAGTGTGTGTTATTCTTTGAGGGGTTTACAATATGAGTGTTCGCAAAGAGTGTGTTCACGCAGTGGGCCAAAGAGTAAAGGAGTGGCAGTAAAAAGTCACCTTTGCTTCTTATATTCACGGAAGAGAAACCCTGTCTCTCCTCTGCTGACAACAGTCTGAGTTTGGCATTGGAGCGCCCCCTGTGGCCTGCTAGAGCTTCATGCCCTGTAGGTTGGCCCTGACGTTGAGCAACTGTTTCTGCTGTCGTACTTTCTCCTCCTTGAAGGCTGTTTTGTTGGCCTTCTTCTCCACACGCCGCTCCTGGAGAAGAAGCCACAAATGACAGTGTTTAGAAACTTGTCGCTTCTCATGTCAGATAAATATTCCGTCAATTATGAATTCTAAATACTGTTGGCCATCTTTTTACTAATTTGGCTGGTATTTTGCTACTTCAGTTTTAGATTAGCAGCCCAATAATAAGGTTTTTAGCTAAATACCATTTGTTTGTTTTTTTATTCCTTTTTCTATACTTTTGTCTTTTTCTATCTAACCTTCTTTTTCTTTAAATAATTTGATGCCAAATGTTTAGGTCTCTTCATCTGATAAGTTAAGAATTTCCACTTTTCAGTGTTTAAGTGTTATATCAGTCTGTGAGATCCTTCTTGACAAAGCAGCATCTGCGATAAACTGTATTTTTGACAGTTCTATTTGAGCTGTTCCACCTGCACTACTGGCTGTCTTAATAGCCCATAATCAGCTAGCCTTGTACCTAAATTAGGCTAACTTCATTTTTTAGGCTCCACCTCTCACCTTGCGCTCCTCTTTGATGGCTTGTTTCCTTGCTTTCCTCTCGTCTCGGCTCTCGTCTTTATTTCGAGGCTGTGTACATGTGCGGGGCAGATCGGCGTCATTAATCCTTGTCATTCGCTCAACCTGTTTTGCTGTGGGGCCTCTGCTGGGAAGGACGTCTAGAGGGATGCCCGTCTTGCTGGACACGTGGATTGGTTTTTGCTGAAGAATTTTAAGATAAAACAATTTAAATTTGAATTGTCTGAACAATAACTGCGACACATTTCAGTTAGGAGCAGCTAACCAAACGACTGCCTTAACTTCAGCGGGAAGAACATCTAAGACGGGCCCTAAAGTCATGACAAATGGCAAAGATGGCTGGATGACGATGACGAAGATTAATATAGATACTTGTAACCCTAGCCCTAATTTTAATGCAGTTAACACACATGAAGTGAACTGTGATGGAAGAGTGTCAGCTAAGGTGAAGGAAAGGTTTACAGGACAGTGATACATTACAAAAATAGACAGAAGAACAAGGCAGGGCTGGAGGTGGAGGAGTTAAAGATGCTGAGATTTTCTTTAGGAGACAAGGATGGACAGAATCAGGAATGGGGTCATTAGAGGGACAACACAGACAGGAAGGTTTGAAGAGAAGCCAGATTGAGATGTTTTGGACATGTTTAGAGGAAGGACAGTGGATACATTAGTAGAAGAATGATTCTCAAATTGTGGCAACCCCTGAAAAAGGGACAAGCTGAAAGGAAAAGAACATGCAGTAATAAGTATGACAGAATAGCCCCATATGTTCTAAGACTGTACCTACAACAAAGTGAACAGTTGAAATGATGCAAAGATAAAACAAATTCATTAAAAAACAATATAAGGTTGAATTGATGATGAACAAAGAGGAAGACATTGGGCTGAGGGAAAAATAAACAATCTTCTCTCTATGTCTGAAGATTCTCATTCATCCAGGTCATGATATCCAAAAAAGTTTAAGTTGTCAGCAACTGGACTTCTTGGAGTTCATCAGTTTCTGGTTGATGTCAGAGGGAACTCTAGTAGTTCCATTCTTCTAGACCACTCCCTTCACCACTGGACAAAGGTGTGAAGAGTTGTTTTGGTCTTCTCAACTTTAAAGACAGAAACTGCTCCTTCCATTAATGATTAATGAACAGTTTTCATGTCAAGAATGGGCATCGCTGTGGTGACACCCGTCTAGAGAAGCCTGCTCTGGTATTAATGAGCAGTTAAACTTCCTAGAATGGGATCTGAAGGCAGAATGGTCTGTAGCAGACAATTGATGACTCAGACCTCCCTCTCTATTCAAGGTTGGTTGTTCCAGATGGGCATAGATGGCTTCTTTCACTCCTCTCTCAAACCATCTGTCCTCCTTGTCCAAAATATGCACATCTGAATCCTTGACAGAGTGTCCCTTTTCATTGACATGAAGTTAAATTGCCGAGACCTGTCCTGATGTCGTCGCCTCCTGTGCTGGACCATGCATTTGGGCAGTGGTTGTTTGGTCTCCCCAATGTGCAGATCCGAACACTCTTCACTGCACTGAACTGCATAGACCACATTGTTACGGTTTTCCCTTGGAATTTTGTCCTTGGGATGAACTAACCTCTTTCCGAGTGTGTTGCCTGGTTTGAAGTAAAACGCCTGGAGTCTAGGTCTAGGTCTAGAGGAGTAGAACTACTAGAGTTCCCTACAACAACCAGAAACTGATGAAGTTCCTCAGTTGGGGAATGAAACGTTTCAACTCCAAGAAGAAGTCCAGTTGCTGAAAACTAAACCCTTTTTGGAATCTTCTCTTTATTCATCTGTTGTGTGAGCCTAAGACATCTGTACAGGTTCATTTTGAAGTGGGTCTGCACTCAGAGTGAGAGCTCTGTTACCTTTGGTGGATCTTTAATCACTTTGGGTCTGTTGTAGAGGTTAGAGTATGTGCCTGCAGGAAGAACAAGAATATAATAATTTTACAATGACATCCTTCAGCCGCCAGACCAATGAATATTAATTTGCCGCTCCACTTTAAACTCCTAAATTTATCAGCATATCAGCAGAGTTTAAGCTACCGTTAGGGGGAAGAAAACACCTCTTAAACCCCTTTTTGCATTCTTTGCAGCTTAACAGCAAAAGTAAAATCTGGAACTAACTGATGATGGTTTCACAGTCCCACTTTTCTTCTGGCGCTTGCACGACAACTGTCTCCATCTCCACCTCGTCCTCATCTTCCTCCTCTTCTTCCCTCACAAGTGGAAGTCCCCTTGGACCCAGGTCTTCAGGCCTCAAAGATCTGAATCAAGGAACACAGACAGATTACAGCAGTGGCACACATTCTGCTTCGGGCACTGTCAGGGTAGAAGACAGTTTTTTACTTCATCTTCATAACATCATCGAATAAGCTCTGGCAATTGTATTATCCAGCAGCCAATGCAGTAGTTTTAAAAATCCTTTTGTTAAGTTCTATTGTTTAATAAAACAAAAATAACTAAAAATAAAGCTTTGTCTTCTCTTGGTTTATCACAGGTTTAAATAACCCATTTTTATAATATAGTATATTTCTGCTGGGCTGTAATGAAATACTGTAATTTCTGGACTATCAGCCGGACTATAATAATACATTTTTAAAGAAAAAAACATTTTGTACATACATAAGCCGCACCTGACTATAAGCTGCATGTGCCGCATTCTTTTTGCATTTTCCATGATGAGGATCAGTTTATGCTAATTTTATTCATGTACAAAGCGCGTTACCGTACGTTATACTTCTTCTATGGTGTTTATTGGCGGTTGTGACTTGTGTCCTCCTCGACAGCACCTGTCTCACTCTTACCTTTTCTGCTCGAGCAGTTAGAAAAAATGCATACATTAGCCGCATCTCTGCATAAGCCGCAGGGTTGAAATTGTGTGACAAAAGTTGCGGCTTATAATCCGGAAATTACGGTAATTAATTTTTTTGTTATTTGTAATGGGGAAAATGCAATTAAGATAGGAGCAGATTGACTAAGGAGGACTGCTGTGGAACAGATTAAACTTGTATCCTCATGCCCCACTGTACAGTACACATTCTTAAGCGCAGAAGTGGAAGTTTGGAAAAAGAAAGCCTCACTCACTCCTTCTCCTTCTGTTTGAAATAGTCTTTGATGACCTCCTCCAGACGAGCGCTGTCCGGCTGGATGAATCCCTCCAGCTCTGCATTGTCCAGAGCACCGATCTCATCGTCATCAAACTGCTCATAAAACTAACAAGACAACAAGTTGTTAAATCCCTGTTTTCCTCTAAGGAATTTCGTATTATGTCTTCTTGTTGTCAGCCAGGTCTGACACATTGTTAAAGCTGAGAAGCACATGTTGAGGAAAACAATGAACCCTGATCTGAGACTGCTCACCTTCTCAAATCGATCGTCCAGCAGACTGAGCTGCTCATTCCTTCTCATCACAGATGACGTCATGGAGTACTCTGTGAAGCGACTCTTCGTCTCCTCCTCCGAGAACAAAAACTCCTCACCCCGGACATCATCTTCACCAGACAGACCTCCCTCCGAGTCAAAGTCACCCTCTTCATCTGTGTCCTCCCAATCTTCATCATCATCATCATCTTCATTGTCACCGTTTGCTCTTTTATATTTTACAGACATGGGGAAAAAAATGTTGGTTACATTTCTGGACTTGAGGAAATATCTACATTCGTTTAAAAAATAAAAAGACCAGAACTGAAAAACACAATTTTTTCTCAAACAAATGGTCTGTGAGACAAATTCCCATCATACCATACATGGGGAGCAGCAATTGTTCTTCCCAGAACTGAGGGCAGGGGTTACAAATTTCAGTGTGTTTTTTTTATTTAAAAAAAAATGCCTACATTGACACATTTGAGTTTGCCTTGATGATGAAGTCATCATCCAGGATGTTGTTTGGGTCGTCATAGTCAAAATCTTCATCCAGAGCAGCCACAATATCTGGATCAAAGTCCAGACGCGGTCCTGCAAAAGGGAATAGGTGAGATTTTTATGATGTCACAAAAACAAAGAAAGTTTAGAAGTTTTTGGTAATGTTCTGCAGGTTGTTGTATAGTCCAAGCAAAAACTTGGTGGTAATACATGCAATTACTGCTACTGTCCCATGTTTCTATCCTTATGTGACATTAAAGTGAAGCACATGTGAGGCCCTCACCTGAGACTGGAGCAGCTTTGTTCAGCAGACCGACCTCTTCCTCAAACTCTGAGGCAAACACTGACGATGGCAAGCTTATGGACGTTTCCTAATTCAGACAGAGACACAAACTGTCTGAATTCTTCAGCACACTGACGACATTTCATCTTGGACATTCTCATAGAATTCAATGTTAAATTTGTTCTGGGCTCCAAAGCTGAAACAATTCTGTCACCAGTCAAAGATATTCTAGATTACATTATTCTGTCCAATGTGTCCAAATTAAATTACTACATAAACTCCATCGGAATTTATACTCACGGGAAAGTCCCTGCTCTCTTCAACCTCCTGCTTACAGTCCTCATCCTGGTCAAGGACATTTACAGAGCGTCTACCAGATCCAGAAGCAACAAGTTCAGCTGGAGCCGACGCCTCCTTCAGGTGCTGAAGGTAGTTGTAATCGTCATCAAAGAAAACACCAAAGTTCCTTTGCTCCTCACGGCGTTTCTCTGCCTCTACCTGGAAAAGGAGTTTCAGCAAACATCAAATAGCAGCACTTTTAATAATAAAGTTAAATTCTGTTCAACAGAGGTGTGTTCAGACTCAGACCTTGGTGGCAGGCAGAAGGACATGCTGCGGAGCCTTCTCATCTGCAGCCAGAGGATCTCTCTGACTTCGGTGGACCAGATGAAAGGTCACAGCTTTCTTCTTTTCAATAAAACTTTTTTTCTTTCTGTGAGGCTGAAGGGGAGACAGCAGAGACCATTTTCATCTTGGTGTTTACATTGTCTTGTAATACCTACAGTGTCACCACTAGTCAAATAGAGAACCCAGCTTTTACACGAAGTAATGGAAAATAATTCTATTTTATATATTGGTTACGTTTGTCATTGTTTAGAACGATTATTATTACATTGAGACATGTATTGATCCGAGTACTGACTTCAAGTACTTCAGGGAGCAAGCAACCGGTTAATCTAAGTGTTGGTTGGAATTACAAACATAAAATGTGTATAAAAGTACACATAAATTTTATTACTGTGTTCAAATTTTATTCTGCTTGAAAAAAGAATATTTAGAAGGGGTTAGCATCGTTAGCAGCGTGTAGAAGAACAAACTCACCATGTTGGCCCTGAACTTTGTTGATGTTTCTTTCTTAAAGGTTTGTTACAGAGATGCTCTCTAGTCAAAACGCGGGTGTCTTGTTTAATTCACTATATTCCGGGATCAGAGAAGGATCTCACTGGTCCTTTAAAACCACCAGAAAAGCACGTTGTTTATGCTGGTCCTTCTGCCGCCATCTTTGGAAGAAACCATTCTAAAGGAACACCAGATTTAGGGGTACGAAAAAAACTGACATCGACGCGAGACAAAAAAGTTACTTATATTTCTGAAAATTTGTTTACAAAACATTTATAGTGTAACATTATTGTGTCCTTTTGGCTAGAACTTTGTTGCAATAAAGAGTAAAACACACTGTCCCAGTTTTCAGAATGCTTATTGGTACAGTCCAGATTTCAAGGTTTCCGAATATGATGTCTGTCGATTGCCTTTACTGTGTTGCAGCTTGCTGTGCTCTTCAATTATTTTGTGTTGTGAAAATTTACCAAACGTACTTTTGTTGTTTAATTTTATTGTGTATTATCATTGTTAATAATATTATCAACAAATTATTATTTTATTATTCTAATTATTATTGCAATAAATAAGCCTATTTTCGGTCAGTGGATCACAACACACAACAACTAAATACCTTTCGACAAAGAAAACAAGAAGAACAAGAAAGCAGACTCACTTCTCCACATATGCAAATTGTTCTTGTTTTGTTAGAAAAAAGAAAACCATTAGTGAGACAACTACCTCGCTCCCCCTCCCGGGCAAAAAATGAGATTGTTTAGTACACTTTGTGTTGTGGCTTAAAAGCTACACCCCTCTATTATATTGTAAATATCCTATATGTAATATTGAACAAAGAAGCAGCAACACGTGTATTCAGGGAGTGGAATGAAATTTTAAATGCATCATTGTTAAAGTGAGTCACTTAAAAAAGAAATCAAATCTTTTATTGAAAACCTTTTTATTCACACAGCGAGAAGAAAATACAAATTTTTGGTCCAAAAGTCAGTTTATAGACAAAGAGCCGTCACATCTCTGTGTGATTAACAGACGTTGTTAACCTGGGTTGTTTTAATCACAGTTTAAACATTCTTGATGCTGCACCTTCAAAAAAAATGTGTTTTTGTTCTTCTGGTGGCTCCCCCTGCTGGTGCTGCATGCTACTCCTCACACGTTCATTGACAGCATCAGGAACTGGAGGACCAGAAAAGAAATGTTATGTAATGTTTAGCAATAAACTATCAATTTTTTTACTTTTAAAAATGTTATTTTTGGTATTTTGAAGAGAGGGAGTTGGTAACTTTGATAACCAATGAGAGAGACACCTCTTACCTGCATCATGGACATCTTGACCCGGCCTCTCTTTTGCCGGTCCATCGCCTGGAAGGCTCCTGTAGACATATAGATAGTTTCATTCAAGAACAATTCAGAACCTATCAACAAAACCGTGGAAGCATCCCAGCGTTACGTACGAAACATGTTCTCTAGACGGACAATGCAGGTGAGGTAGTCGTCAAAGTCGATGTCGTAGTTGTCATCAGCGAAGCGGAGGCCGACCAACTGCAACAACTGGTTGTTCAGTTGCATCCCTATGATCACACAATGTTCCTTTTAGCATTCTGCACAAAACAACAGCTAGCTGTGTAGCTAACCTTCAGATTTTCTGTGAGTATATCGAAATCAAGAATATTTTATTGCATATTAATTAGGCCTCACCTGCAGCTTTCAGTGCGATGCGAAGCTCGTAGGATGACATTTTGCCCGAGCGGTCGGTGTCGAAGGACAAAAACAGCATCTGCAGCAATGACAGAATTGTCAACAATAACGAAACATTGACACAAATCCCATAACAACATAAATGTAGAAACTCGTGCATTGAGTATCTCTGTAATGAATGTAAAGTAACATGTAAACCATATTTGTTTGTCTATGAATAACCCTGCATTAGGCTGTTGATGCTAAAACACCTACGATCCATTTCTTCATCTTTTCCCAGAAGACCTTGAACTCCTGGAACTCCAGCATTCCTGTGTTGTCCACCTAAAGTCACCATGTCAAAGGAAAACGCAGGCAAAAGCGTTGCAGCAGCTGTTTACATATATACCATTATGTGTATATGTATATAAGGTCAATAATACAACATTTTTGAGCAATGAAGGATACGTCCATCAGGTTGATGATACTGTGGCAGGTGCTGAGACTTAGTCCATCAAATTTAATCTCTTTGCCTGAAACCAAAAAGAAGTTGATGAACATCTTTTGGAATAAGATGTCAAATATTTTTTTACTCCTTTATCATCAATAAACTTACGCCTGCTGAGGACACCGTTGAGCATCTGTTGAAGTTCTCTCACAGAGATGGCATGGTCCTGAACAAAGAATGTCCAAAAAACAATATTTTTTAGACCAAAGTCAATAAAGAAGCTCAATAATTTTAGATAAATTACACACTTTTTTGTGTGTAATCAAGTGAACGTATGAAGTGAAAAACAACTTTTTTTCTTACATCTCCAGCCAGTTTATCAAACAATCTTCTCAGATCTTTCTCCTCATCTGTTTCCTCTTCTGGTGCGCTGGGCATTGGAGGCTGAGACAGTCAGACAACAAATGACTATTTACTGAAACAGTCACACCACTTATTAAACATAGACAAGTTATTAACTTAATGAGTTACTGACTGATACACTGATTGAGCGACTCTATGACTAACCCACTTACTGACACACAAACAATTTTCTACTTACATCCGGAAGATCTGCATCTACATTGGTTCCCATCTCCCTAATTAGACAAACACAGGAACAAAAATGTCAACAAAGACGTTCAAGTCTCGGGAGAGTTTGGCCAACAGGAGCCTACTCACAGTGATGGCGCTTTCTTTTCAGAGAAGATCCTGATCAGGAAGTCAGCTTCATGATGTGGCTGGAAGGTGGTGGGAACCAGCAGGTACTTCCCAGGGGGCAGCGTAAAGCGCTCCGACACCTCTCTCATGTTGATGTAGGTCCTGCTTTTGGCTTTGGAGGCATTGTATCGAAAGAAGTCTTTACCTTGTTGGTCCTCATCATCTGGGGCCTGGAGGAATCCAAAAATGGTGTTTAATAGAGGAATCCCACCCTATCTCCCTGGAGGCCAGTTCATTTGAACTTCTGTCTGGTCTTACCGCGTATACAGCAAAGCCAATCGTCTCCAGGTCCATACCCTCCTTCCTCAGTCTTCTTCGGTTCTTCTGCATCAGGGCGATGACTACGCTGCAGACATCATCGTCGTCATCAGCGTCCTCCAGAAACAGCTTAAACTGAGGGTTGGTCCAGAAAGTGTCTGTGCAAAGATCAAGGACAGTAATCTCAGTAAACTCCAATTTTAATTGGCACCCACAGTTGCCCCTGCCTTACGGTAATGGACATGCAGATGGAAATGAATGAATTTGCAGCATAGGATTTTTTTTGCTAATGGCTAATGTAAAAGACTATACAATAATACTTTCTACAGGGCACTTTGGAACCAAGAAGCCAAAACCCCTCCCTTTAACTTTTGACTTTGTCCCTCATGGACTCACCAATGTAGTTCCTGCAGCCACCAGCGGTGGAACCACGGATCCAGTTCCCTTCGAACAAGCTAACCTCCCAGTGACGCTTGGTGTTGTCTGTGAGAGCATCAGGCGTCATGTTGCAGATCTCCACCTTGTCATAGTTTGTCTTAAAGTCATCAAACTCCATCCTTATTAAAAAAGCGAAGAAGATGCAAAAGATTAATTTTGGACGCTTTGAAACAGGAGGGTTGTGTGGGCAACTGTAGCTAACTGAAGTCCTCACCAGAATTCTCCATCTTCTGTGGAATTCTGTAGAATGCGATTCTTCTCTGCTTGGTCCACGTAATTCCACTCTCTGGAGCTGCAGAAGTAAAACAGAAGGTAGTGGTTTAAACACAGGTCTGTGGTGGACATCATTCATGGTCTACAAACTGCTGAGGCCTGGCATTTAGACGTACTTGTCACTCCAGGGTCCGTTCCACTCTACCTGACCCCAGGGGTTCCTGATCCGGATCAGCTTCACCTTCTGTCCTCTGTAGTTCACCTGAATTTCATAAGAGAATCACAGCGGTCTTATCAGAGTTGGGGTCCACCCGACCTGAGATTATTGCAAATGATGGATTCATCCATCCATCCATCCATCCATCCATCCATCCATCCATCCATCGTCAGTCCAATTGTCACCTCATGTATAACACCCCCTGTCCCTCATATATAATGATTAATCTTGCTGTGACTACCGTGTCCCCTTACCTCCTCCAAACCAGTAATGGAGTAGGCATGTCCTTTCACCAGTCCAGTGGAGGTCTTCGCCTCAGACTCCGCAGAACTGCTGATCTGAACAACAACAAATACAGAACAGACTGAGAGAAGAACAAAAGGCTTTCAGACTAACATTTAGCCATCTAAAATGGAATCTGAATTTCATCAGCTAACCTCTACTTTTCTGTTTCCACCCATGCAGTTTTGTTTTTTACTTTACATTGTAGCTTCTTGATTTGTGGAAAGCAATCTATAATATAATATATATAAAATAATATAAATGTATTAGGGGTGTGACGATTCACTCACATAACGATCTGATTCATATCTCGAATCACAGGCCACGATCCGATTCAGAAACGATTAAAAAAATATTTTTTTTATATATAAAAATAAATATTTATATTTATATATAAAAATATTTTATATATATAAATATTTTTTTAATATATGATATAATATAATAAAATATAAACAATCGATCAAGTTCGATACGATTCGGTTCAGTTCGATCCAGACCGATTCAAAACGATTAATTTGCACACCCCTAATATGTATACATACATATATATATATATATATATATATGCATAATTTCTAGAACAGTTAGATATATTTTTTTTAAGAACGGAAAGTAAGTACATCAATAGAGCAGCCCATCATGGAACCTCGATCGAGAGCCTTCTTCATGATGGCGAAGAGGTTGGATGGAGCTTTCTTGGTTTCGTACATTTCTCCCACACCTCCAGTGAAATCCTCCATGGCCTCCATCGTGCTGCCTCCCTTCAGAGACTCGTAGCTTCCATGCATCCTGACACCAGTGACAAATAACATAATTAAACGCACATAGTGACATCACATCCTAAATCATGCAGAAAATTCAGCACTATTGAGCGCCCCCTGCCACTGCCATTAATCTGCTTTTATTTACCCAATCAGAATTAAGCTTATACAAGAGTAAGAAAAATGTATCCACTGTCATCCCATTGAAGCCTATTGAAGTTGACCTTTGGCCAACTGTTGTAATCTTTAAGGAAAGGAAGGAAGGAAGGAAGGAAGGAAGAAAAGCAAACTCCTTGTCATTGTGACATTATGATTCACTCCACTGCACACAACGAAATGCGACCTCTGTATTTAACCCATCGCCAAAGTGAACAGTGGGCAGCTTAGAGCGCCCGGGGAGCTGTGAGTGGGTACGGTACTATGCTCAGTGGACCTGAGTGGTAACCTGGCGTTTTGGGGATTTGAACCAGGGGCCTTGGGGACTACTCCTTTAAGGAATATGGATACTTTTTCTTCTGTTTGAAATCATTACTTGGCGTATGCTTTCTCCAGGAGGGCGCTCCAGAACTCGTTGTTAGAGGCAGAGTGCAGCATGATGAGCTGGTTCCTCACTGACGGCAACCTGTCGTCCACCACCACATCCATCCAGCGGTTGTGCTGCCAGAACTGAGAGAACAACAGAGAGGGTCAAAACTTCTCCATTCCCTCAGACCAATCTGGAAATGACGCTTCAGACAGTATGCATTTATTGCAATATATATTTGCATCTATCTATCTTTCCTGTTAAATCTACTCCTTGTGTTTGTATTTCCATAAAGAATCCCCAGTCTGTACCTGGAAGTGGAAGATTCCGGCATATCTATTGTCAAAGTCCTGGTCATGGGGCACCACTCTGGCCAGTGCATCTTTCTTCAGAGTCAGTGACGCAATGGCTGCCAGGAGCCAGCAGTCTCCTGCATGGGAGCAGGTTAGATCAGATTAGATTACATCACTTTATAATTATACTAGATATTAGATTAAATCATTTCAGAGACTTGATCATAACATCAAAAGGACCACAACTCCGGGAAGTTTTTGGACATGGTGAGTTAAGGAACTTTAAATTAAAGAGAAAGTGACCAGCACAAACACAAAGGCAGGCCAGCTCTAGCTCTAGATCAGTGGTTCTTAACCTGGGTTCGGTGAGTCGGTCTCAGGGGTTCGGTGGAACCTCTGGTGCAGAGGTCAAGACACCGCGGAGGTCAAGACACACCAACTCACCCTACTAATGTAGGGTTTGGTAAATGCACAAATGAAACTGGTGGGGTTCGTTAGCTCCAACAAGGTTAAGAACCACTGCTCTAGATTACTAACTGCTTCAATGCAAAATTTGTGTACGTTTTCATCCCACACATCATATTTTCAATAGTCCGCAAACAAAATATTAAAACTTGGTAAATTTACTTCATGTGACTGAGACTAAGTCATAACATTTGAAGTAGACAAATGAATAATAACAAGTCATCATAAGTCATTATTAGTCATCAATAAAGGCTAGTTCCACAGCTTCATTCTAATCCTGACAGAAACTGTAAAGGTGATTAAGAGTAAATCACAGTTACTAGAGTGAGAAATTGTACCACTGATCTGTAGGCTTAGCTAGCCAGCAAAAATGTATTACGTATCATCAATTCATTGGTAGCAGGAAATCGAAAAAGTTTATTTTCCATAATTTTGAAGCCCAAACATCTTTAAACCAATTCTGGATTGACCGTGTTATCAATAAAACTATTCTGGGATGATAGTCAAAACATTGACAGGTTGTTTTGTCTTCTGCTTCATAATTTTAGAAATAGTTGTGTTGACTTTTTGTTGTAACTCAGTCAGGACAACCATCTGTCTCTGTCCCAACAGCGGGGCCAGTTCTCCTGGAGGTCGAGCTGCCACTCACCCAGCTGTCCCTGACAAATGTCTGTCCTGTTGGCATCTCCCACGATGAAGTGCGGGTTTTGGCAGATCTCCTGCAGACAGAAACACAGTGACAGGTTGCCTTTGTTACTATTTTTTTTTTAAACAACAGGTGAGAGGTGTGTCCACATTCCAGGCATTTCAATCAGCCGGAATTCCCAGTCCTTGGAAGAACACACCACACACAGGCAGCTGAAGCATGTGTGTATATGAGCGTGTCTGAAGAGACACCCTGCACAGAAATGCGGAAAAACGGTGACAACATGAACCTGCAGCTACGCTGAACACCAACGAACCTCTGGCAGATAGGTGGCACTTCAAGATGACTTCATCTTCGAGATGAAGAGACGTAGAAAATTAATTTCCAAAGCACCATTCCAGGCATGTTGTCAGTGTACCATTAAAGGTCCCCAAACCAATGTTTGGTCAAATCTGACAGTTGAAGTGATAGAGTGTGTGGTTAAACTTTTTGCCTCTGTACGTGTGGTGATTTTGGTCTTGACTTGGCTACAACACCAGGAATATCCGCTGATCTGTTTACACTGGACAGAACCGGTTCTGCGGCTGCAGCTGACTCAACGCATGAACACACCATTAAGCACAGTTCAACGGTTCCACACTGATCCACCTGACACTTATTCTTATTCTTTCTCTATCTGATCCAGAAAAGTAAGGACAGTAGGTTGCATTTTTGTTCCCCTAGCAGACTGTCGCTTTCACCCTGACCACTGTTGCCAACAGAATCAGTCTGGACCACCACCTTAATGTTGGCCACAGTGTACTAGCGTAAGCTACCTTTAACCTCTTAATACATGCCTCTGTTTATCCTTTGTTTCATTAATATTTTGGATAAACTATATTGATCCCACACTGAGAAAATGATTGCAATTTTTTACCTTTTATGAAAGTTATTCTAACAAGAAGTCACATACATATTTTTATTTTAAGAAACCATTTACTAACAATTGTAATCCAAAAAGTTACATCAACATATGCTTATTGGCCCACATATTGGTGTGTTAATGGAAAATAAATGGACTTGGACAAATTTCTGAACTAGATAGATGGATGTAATTTTATGGACTGAGATATCTCGGGAGTACGCTTTGGGAAATTAATTCATTCTCGCCCGGACAGGGACCAGAGCCCTGGTCCCTGAGATGAAATGTCTGAGGCGCCACCGACTGGGCTGTCCACGCTCTAGGACATTGAGGGAAATTAATGCTGGCGTGAGATGAGATTGAGATTAATTATCGAGTGAATTAATTTATATCTCATGAAAATATTTCGGTCAAATGTTTTAATTGCCTTTTTTTGATAATTGTCCCAACATCATTAACATGATGGGCATCACTATACTGTAGCATCAGGACCAATTGATTGGACCTCTGACTAATTTTTGTTTTGCTAAATGTGGAATTGAGAGTTTACATTATGTAAGAATATAGGAAAGTTTTTAAAACACAAACCTGACATAAATCAAACACTTCCACATTTGGGTGCCACACATATGGGAAAAAAACCTGTGTAGGACCTGAAACCAACCCTGCATGGATCCATAACTTTGGACACTGAATTTGAAATCCTGACATTAGTGTGGGCGGGACCAGTAATCCCAGATTTTGGTTCTTGTGTGAGAACCATCTCTATATACAGTACATTAGAAATTCACAAAAAAACCCTGAACCAGAACGGACAAAGATCCTACATGGACCTCTAAAGGAAGATTTAAAGTCTAGTTGGACACGTACCGTGGGCCTTTTCCACTCTATGTGGACCGGGACACTCTGGCTGAAGAAGAGTGAAGAGTCTGTGGCAGGAAAATCAGGGTCCTCAAACAGGACGCCCCGTTGGAGACATTCCTGCCTCAGCTGCTCAAAGGACTTCCCGTCCGACTGGGTGTCCAGAACCTGGATGGATTTGGATCCGGAGGAGCGTCCAGAGGACAACGAGGACTCAAGCGGCATCTTCTTCTTCTTCTCGTCTCTTCAGACCAGAGAGCAGAGTGGTGTGATGGAGCAACACACCTGCCCAGAGTTTCACACCCATGACTTCACAAACTGGTTCTACCTACTGATCTAGAACCACGCCTTCCTGTTCTCTCACTGCGCTCTTATCACACTCTCTCCCTTGTTTCTTATCTCTTTCTCACTGGGCTTGGCTGCAGGAACTCATTCCTGTCCACCTGGAAACATGTCCTAATGCATAAACTAAAATGAAGAACATAGATAAGTAGTTCAAATAAGGTTTTAATGGGTCTTTAGTGATGTCCCTCTCTCTCTCTCCCCTCATTGACAACTGTCTTTAAGAACCTGTAATGTCAAACCAAGTGGAGTCAATTCAAATGTCAAAGTCCAACAGTGATTGAACTGTTGAATAAAAACTTCAGCATTCTACACATTTGTGGTGAGGTAGCTTGTTAGCTAACTTTCATGAGCCATTTATCTCAGTATGGTGTAGAGCATAAAAGCTCTCAAACTCAAATAAGTTGATGGCCACCACCCTCACTATCAATTCACCACGTTAGCTTTCAGTGTTCAATATAAAATATATAATATATAATATAATATATAAGATTCTGTGTAATACAACACTGAACCAGAAGGAGACCGTGGACCAGGGTTTTGAGAATTATAGGATTTACCATAAAATGTGGGAAAAAAAATATCGTTCCAGGGGCCACCGGCTGCAAGTTTAAAGCTATGAACACCAAACTATAATCATTGTCTGTAAAAAAAAAAAAAAAAGAATCAAAACATGCACAGAATGAGTGCTGACTCACACAGTGCTTGTCACTGACCACCAGAGACCAGCAGAGGACTCCAGTCTCAGCCATCAAATCATGATGAAGGTTCACCCTCAATGACAGTTTGGGTGTGACTGCCTGCTCCACCTTTGAGACACCAGGTCCACATTCTTTGAATTCCTGCAGGTTCCAGGTCATGGCCTGTGTCCAACTGTGTGGACTGCAGTCTTTTTTTATTAATTTTTAATTGATTAAAATGATGGGTTCTACACTGTAACAGGTTAGTCACGTGAAGCCCAGTACACCCCAGTTCAAGCAGCTCTGTGGTAAACCTCCTTCATAAAAGCTTTGTGTTACTATTGTGTGGAATAGACCTATTAGTAAACCTCATTATATATACCTTCAGACATGTTTACAGTTTGACATGCTATTTAATAAGCTAGACCACAGGTGTCAAACTGTGGCCCGGGGATCAAATCTGGCCCACAGTGTAATTATTTTTGGCCCAGGAGATAAAATCATCTCTATAGTTGGGCGGCCAGCATGTAGACCTTACATACTGTCAGAATTTGTTATATAAATGAGGTATTCTTTTTGTTATAGCACATACATTTTGTTTTGTAAAGAAAGATTTACATTGAAAATGATCTAAACGGCCGAATAAGAAACAAATACCAATGACGTGCGAATTTTTCCTATTACAATTTCTAATGTCTTGATACTAATAAGCTGTTGCAGATTCAGTGTATCCACATTACACACAGTATTTCATATGTGGAGAGAAGGGTAAAGATGCATGTTTAAGGTTATTTTTTTTAATATATATTGAGTTTGGCCCCTGACTTCATGCCAGTTTTTAATTCTGGCCCGCCATGAAATTGAGTTTGACATCCCTGGTCTAGACTTTATCTTTGGCACCTCCCTGTGGCCCTTACTCCACACAGTTTTGTCTTACTTTTCCTGATTATTTTGCTGTTATTTGTTTATTATTTTTATCTTTTCATGGCAGACCTGGGCAAACTACGGCTTGAGGGACAGATGTGACCCAGTTGGGCTTTTTAATCTAGCCCTAAAAAAACCTTTCCAAATTATATTATTAATTCAGACTTTCATTATACTTCTGACTTTTCCCTGCAACGTTCACATTTACCAAATAGCACAGAAAAGGCTAAAAGCATTCTAGACTTTACTTTACATCATGTAAAAAAAAAAAATCTTAGTTCATACAAAAACTCCATCTATCTGGTCCTATTTATATACTTTATATAATTATATACTTTATATAATTCCAAATGTGTCCAATATACTTTTGAAGACACAAGACCAAAGGAGACGCTGAAGATATCTTTAATACTGTCATTTAGTCACTTTTTTTAACTGTAAAAAATGGACCATTAACCTCTAAATGAACAGGAACATAAAAAGATTTATACAAACTAATAAGAAAGAAAACACCCCATAACACAAGGTTCTAAGGCTCTGTTTTTTCTTGAGCTGTTCCTGTGACCAGCAGCAGGTTACAGGCCATGAACTGGACCTTCAGCACCGTGCTGACATTTCCTGTGTACATTCCCACCAGTTCGTTGGATGAGCCATCAGCTGGTGTTCCTGAGTGGGAATTCCGAATATCCCAGACCCGTACCGAGTTGTCCATGGATGAAGACGCCACCAAGCTGCTGTCGGGGCTGAACGACAGACTGGTGACACTGTCAGTGTGACCCCGCAGGTCTTTGAACAACGTCCCTGAAGCCAAGTCCCAGAGCTTCACCCGTTGGTCCTCCCCGGCAGAAGCCAAGTACTTTCCATTAGGCGAGAAGGCCAGTGAAAGCACTGGGCCGCGGTGGCCAGTGAAGAGACGCACGGACGACCCCTGCTGGGTGCTCCAAAGACGCACTGTCTTATCTGTAGAGCCTGTGGCCAAGTAGCTGGAGTTTGGGTGGAACTTGACGCAGTCAACGTCTGCAAGATGACCGGCGTAAAGTCGCAGCGCGTAAGTGCGGGAGAAAGTCCAGAGGCGGGCGGTACGGTCGTGGGACCCGCTAACAAAGTAGAGGCTACAGGGGCTGACATCTACATCCCACACGGGATAGGCATGGCCTCTGTACAGCACTGTGTTGGTGAAACTAGCCAAGTCCCAGTAGCGAATGGTGGCGTCCTCAGAGCAGGACAGAAGGCCGGAGCTGTCCGTCAGGAAGCAGGTACGATAGACGGGACCACTGTGACCTCGGAGAGTTTTGATCTCACTGCCACAGACATCCTCATCATCTACCTGAGGACACAACAGAAACACCAAGCATTTTATTAATGTTTGCATATCACAATTACCAATTAGCGATGGCAGATAATATCAGTTCACCATTGCTATTGGCATGATATCAGCACAAGTAAGTCAATATATTGGAGCGAATCAGTATTGTTTTTTTCAACGATATCCAAAATCCCATTCTGCAAAAATACAATGTACACCTTCATGTTGTCCTGACACTTTTACATTTTTTAACATTTCATCACAAGGCGTTTCTATGCAGTGAAGTAAGAAAAATCGTTTACATTGTGACGAGGCTGAAATGCTTGTTTGTACTTTAAAGAGGGCTGTTGACTTTTTCACCTAAAACTATTCCCATCTGTGTGACTTTTTATTTGCCTATTGCTGTGGGGACTGACAGAGTCTAGTTTATAATGTTAATGATTGTTTTGGTCAAATTATTCTGTACTGCACAAAGAATAATAGGACTGTTACAGACAAAATGATAAACCTAAATGTGGCATAATTTAGTAGTGTTACTAGTGTTTTTATGTTGTACACAGTTGGGCATCAGAATAATTCAGGGGAAAATCACCTGTATCTATCGGTATCGGTTATCAGTATCGAAAATTAAGTGGCAATATCAAATATTGGCAGAAGGTAATATCTGACATTCCTAGTATCAATGCATTCCTGAACAGCAGTGAATTAATTTTATTTCTCTGGATTCCCCAGGCCAAAAAAAAATAGATATAAAAAGAAAGTGTGTTGCCAGTAACCCAACTGAAAAGTGTCAAGATTCCTGACCTGACCATTTATTACAAAATTCCCTCAGCAGCTTTATTTTTTTTGTTTCAATGCATTACAGCACTTGTATAAAGCACTTTTTAGGATCCATTTGGTCCCCTGTAGAAGACAGATCTGTCCAATTAATCACTGCACAAAATCTGATAAAGCTCCAAAGCTTGGACAGACGTCAAAATACTACTCAGACACAATAATCAATGATAGAAGGTAGACTGTTGTGCCAATATGAAATGTTTATTGTTAATATTAAATGTTATTGTAACTTTATGTTGAACCCTTATACCGGTTATTACATTATTACCTTACCGTGCCAATATATTTGTTCACATATATATGTGTTTTTGATGTTTTGATACTGATATTGTCTTTAGAAGGACAATTTAATATAATTAATAGTTTATTCCTTAATTCTTGATTTTTAAATTTATTTTTAATGGAGAAAAGACAATCAGTGGGTCGACTAATGAAAGCTGCTCTGGAATGATAACCCTAGTAGGTTAGGACCCCATTGTACTTGATTAAGATAAAAAGCTAATAGATTAGTAGGATTTTTTGGGACAAACCTTTTGCTGTGAGATTAACATAAATTTTATAAACTAAAGATTCTGACGTTTGAATATTATTTTATAATGTTAAGGGGAAACACTTGGTTTTGGTTTTACCCAACTAAACTAATGCTCAAGAAAAAAAAGTTATATAATGCTTCCTTTTTCGGGAAGATTTAATCCCACCTCCTCTTCAAGCACATCACAAGCCAGGTGGATCCGTGACACATCAGCCCGGTGTGGCCTCGACTTCAGCTTGCGGGCGAGAAGGCTCCACAGTTTCACAGTGGAGCTGTCGAAGCCAGCTGCAAGCAGGCGGCTGTTGGCTGACACTTCGGCTGTGTTCAGCATCTGCTCTGTGTGATGGAAGGCATAGAAACACATGGTGGTGAGTGAAGGGGGACCCTCTTGGACCTTCTTGATAGAGTCCTGCAGGGCCTCCAGCGCAGCTTTACTCTGCGGGATCCCAGCTGGAACCTCAACGCCCTCCGCAGCTTCCACACCATCCACTCCCGCCCAAGTGGAGGAGGAGGTGGAGCTTGGGACGGCAGCCAATCCACCAGAACCTCCATACAGCTGATAGTCAGTGCGCCTAGTGGTTGTCACCTCCAGATGCAGGTGAGTGCTAAGAGCCCTGCAGAGGGCGCTGTTATCTTCGCTCTGCAGGTAGCGCAGCAGGTAGCTATGGGCCGCCTCTGTCAGGTGTATCACATATTTGTGCTCCAGAAAAGCGCTTAGCCTGGGGTTGGCTGTGACATCCTGAGCGGTGAGGACGTGACGCAGCATCTCCACAGTGGACCGCTGCTCCGCATCTTGAAGGAAGGCGGAGTGAAAACGACTATAGAAGCCGTCCACCGCCCCCTTGAGGCCACAGCGAACCATGTCCAGGTGAAGGTAGACAAAAAGTGGATAGAGAATGTTGCTCACCTCCTTAGCCCAGGGAATATCTGTTTCTGTGATACAAAAAAAAAAGTCAATCCCATTTTGATCTAAAATCTTTGCTTCTTAGGTATGTCTGAATTATTCTATTTTGTACTTTACAGTGACAATACCTGAGAGGAAGGAGCGCAGTCTGGAGAACTGTGTCTCATATTGCAGTGGGTCAGCCTGACAAGGGGCAGCTGAGACAATGTTGGTACAGCCAGACTCTGCCTGGACTGTTGACAGAACCATAACCAGAGGAACCCAAAAAGGACATAGGCACAAGAAAAAATATTTGGTTAAAACAACTCACTAATGAAACTTCAAATCGTTAAATGAGCTTGTCAAGAATGTTGAAAAAAGAAAAAAAGATAAAAGCCTAATTTTGATTCAAATACTGAACACCAAATAAAGAATCAAGACTTGTGTGGGAATTGTGCTGCGACAAAGAGTTCATAAATACAAGAACAATATACTTGGGCTAAAAAATAAGAAATAAGAAATCCAGGCACTGGCTGTTGCTAACACTATAGATGTAAACACATTTGTAGACAAGACACCTGTTAGGCTGGCTGCCATTTCTTCAGCTGATTGGTAAAGTTTGGCTCCTTTCAGAGAACTGTCCGTGTCCACATACTGTCGCCTCTTCAGATACTGAGCCACGACGTACTGGATCTGCTCGGTGCGTACTCGCTTCATGTCCTGTAAATAAAAGAGTCAAGTTAAAACCTGCACAGCTGAGATGTCCATAAACGGGTAATAATCCAGAGTGATTCCAGTGACTTAAGGTGAAGGGGAAGGTTTGCAGGACAGTTGTGAGACCAGCCACGATAGATGGATTAGAGACACTAGGAATAGGTAGAAGACAAGAGGCAGAGCTGGGGTTAGGGCATGACTAGGACGGGCAGGATCTGAAATGAGGTCATTAGAGGAACAACACAGACAGGAAGGTGTGGAGAAAGGCTGGAGAAGCCAGACTGAGATGGTTTGGACATGTTTAGAGGAGGGACAGTGTCGGTAGAAGAATTAATCTAGAGATGGAGCTACTATGAAGGAGACGAAGAAGAGATTTATGGAGGCAGTGAGGGAAGACATGGAAGTAGGGGAGAGGAGAGGGGGAGATGGAAATTGTTGACTCGCTGTAGCAACCCCTGAACAACCCTATAGAAGAAAAAGACGACTCCGGGCTCTACAGTGGGGTTACGGCTGATAAGAGTAACCCCAGGCCAATCGGTCTGCAAAATTGTCGTCAGTGTTAAAATTTTCCTTGATTTTAAAGACATTTCTATTTTAGGCTAATTTACTCTTTTTCGTATTAACTTACGAAACAAGTTACAGGTAAAATAGTGCGGCAATTCATAAGTCGCCGCCGCCACCACACGGACTTATTTTTCTATTTGTTATACAGTCATAAAATATGTGTTTTACTTTTTTAAAATAATTTGCACAAATAAACAACTCAATGAATTGAGTTACTACAGCAGCATTTTATTAAAGCCTAAACATAATTTAAAACTTCCAAAGACAGTTGAGCGTGAGCTCAGCTAACCCTTAGCTTAGCATCTCCACTCTCTCAATCTCCTAGCCTGGACCGACAACGATGACCGGAAAAAATGTACTTACTGCATGTCATCCAATTTCTTAAGGTGATGTTCGACAGGTGCTGTCCTCGTTGAAATAAATATCCAGTTAAAGAAGTATCGCGTAGCCCTCTGTGTCGATTTACGTCCTCGTTGCTTCCCGTCCGCCATCGACCATCTTTGATCCACCGGGTCTGCGATCCTCTACTTTTGTCTTGATCCGTCTGTTTATCATTCAACGAGCCTGCTTTCAATGACCACTACACACATGTTTAAGTATATATATGACAATTCCGAAATTTACACAAAACTTTGTTGACACATTTTTTACACTATTTCAGAGTATAAATTCTCCCTATCTATTTTTCATCATTTCCGGCTCGAAGTTTAACGGCTCTGATGTCTGATTAAAAATTATAGAATTTTCACTTATCACTTATATTTTCAGTAAAACCATTTTAGACCCTAGGGTTTAAACGCATCTCCATAAAAAATGCCAAAAATAGAGGAAAGCGTCAATAATTTGTTAAGGTTCATGACGTTTTTTAACGTGGGCAAATCAGTGACGTCATATTAAGGCGCCTGCATCGCGCGTTATTCGGAGACTTGAATTCAGTGCTTGGTCCTTCTCCTCCTCCTTAACTGGTACATTTTTCCAGTGCTTGGTTCAGTTTCTGTTGTTACAGCATGTTCAGTCCCCGCACCGCCGCGGGTTCGGGCCGCCGGCAGCAGAACTCAACCCCAGTCAGGAAGAACGCGTATGGAACCGCAGGCGGTCTGCTGTTCAGCCCGAGGACGAGGAACCTATCTGCCAGGTAAGAGAGTTCTAGATCTGTGTCAGATTAAAGTTTGGAAGTGGAAAACAGTTTTACACTAGATACGAGTTTCCGCTCAGGCCTCGTTTGCTTAAATTAAGTTCATACCATATTAATCTACGGTCCAATCCAAAATTAAAGTAATTCGAAGTGTTAATGTACAACATGACCCACTTTTATTTACGTCCCTGCTCCATCCCAGGTCTACGCCCACCAGGGGGCAAAGCCACGTCGGAGAAACTGTCAACTACGACGTCCAGACGTTTGGCTCATCGCTGCCTGTCAAAGTGATGGAGGCGCTGACAATGGCTGAAGGTAGCTGTAAAAATAGGAAACTACAACGTTGTTTTGTTAAATCAGCTAAAAATCTGGTTAAAAAAACTTTTTCATGACAGAAAAATCATGAAAGCGTCCAGGTAGCTATTTTCCACACAGTGGGTAGGCGGAACTCACGAGTTAGCACTGGAAAATGAACTTGAGATTTGTAACTGTCTCAAGCTTCTGGTTGAAAGTTGGTCTTCCAGAGAGAACATCAAATGCTTACAGTTGAGCTTTTTCTGAAGTCATTGTTCCTTGTTTTCTGCTTCCTGCAGATGAAGAACAGGTTTCAGTGAAGGTGATAGAGAGTGGCTGGGCCTGGATGGTTTGTGGAGAGAGGCTGATAATCTGGAAGATCAGCCAGACTGCTGTGGCCAAGGTAGGAATAAACCCAAGAAATCCCCAATATATCTTCACTGGGGGGGAAAAAAATCAGGGATTTTAGCTCCCATTCCCAAGCACAGCA
Organism: Paraplagusia blochii; assembly: GCA_016785265.1. Taxonomy (NCBI): domain Eukaryota; kingdom Metazoa; phylum Chordata; class Actinopteri; order Pleuronectiformes; family Cynoglossidae; genus Paraplagusia; species Paraplagusia blochii. The sequence goes on along the minus strand of JAFBJS010002296.1, from coordinate 138,596 downwards.
CATAAAGATATAAGCTCACAGATCAATAACTGCACTGAAAAATAAGTGATTTGCTAAATATGTCTGGTTTCATGGTTGTGCTGTAGTTGGTAGGAGATGGGATTATTTTCATATAGTGAACTTGAAGAGATGGGCCAGTTGTTTCAGTCTCAGAATTAAAATCTTCTTTGCTTTTTGCACGCAGCTATCAGTTTGTAAAGAGCTTCAGCTCCCTCCCAGTGAATACAGTTACTCTGCTGACCTGCTGGACATCACATCATCTTCCCCTTTGGAGTCAGCCACCCTTCAGTCTGTCTCTATCCTGGCCGTTTCTGCCGAGGGACAGGCTCGTTTTTGGCCCAACCTGGCTCAGGAAGGAAACTACAGTGAAACAGAGCTAGACTTGGGAGAGTTCTGTAACTCTGTGGTTACTGTCAGAGTAAGTCCTTCTAACCAAACCAGGGTCGTTTCATGTATTTACGTAGTTTCATTCACCAGATATACACTTATATACAATCTATAACATCTAAAGCCATTTATTTGTACTTTCTTCAGGGTGGCAGCTTCATTGTGTCCTCACTCAGGAACCGACTGCTCAGAGCCAGTGTTGACTCGACAGGAAAGCTGCATTTCCGAGAGCTGGTGCAGGGCCAGGGCATGCTGTCTGGAATAGGACGCCGGGTTTCTAGACTCTTCGGCATTCTTTCACCACCGGTTCATGACACAGTAAGATGATATGCAGAAAGTATAAAACAGTACTTTTTAAGGGGTATGTGTTAAAACTGCTGTCTCTTATACACATCTAGATGTGTATAAGAGACAGACCCTTAGCTTAGCATCTCCACTCTGGTCCCCGGTTCGAATCCACCAGCTGCCAGGTTGCCACTGAGGTGCTCTGAGCATAGCACCGTCCCAACCCACATCACTTCTTGTGGGCTCACCACCCACAGGAAGACTCACAATATGGTGCAATGTGATTTGTGTGGCGTCAACTGCCCCTGGCGCCACCCCTGCGACCCGGCAATGGACAAGCAGAAGAAGATGAATGAATGATAAAGTCGATATTAAACATCATGGCATGCAATTGTCTAAAAATATCTGAGGAAACATGGTAATAGAAAATAGATATATAGGAATGGCAGTAGAAGCACTTTTAGACTTTAAATCCATGTTCATGAAATAGGACGTCCACACCGTGCTCTTTTGTTTTGTCTTTTGCAGCTGCATAGTGTCCTGTGGGTGGGTGGAGCCAGCTGCCTTTACACACTAACCAGCTCTGGTCTAAACAAATGGGAGCTGGATGACAACTGGGAGCAGCATGTGCTGAGCTGGGACACTCAAGGAGCTCTGAGTGAGAGCATTGCGGATGCCATATGGGTCAGTGTGAGCGCCCATGTGATTAGGGAAAACCTTATGCATAGAATATTTCACTGCACATTTCTATAACAGTTGTTTGACTCTGCTAAAGTAAAGCAGTGGTGGGCTAGTAGCTAAGGGTCCGGGCTTGGGTCCGGAAGGTTCCAGGAGCTCCCCAGCTGCCAGGCTACCAGTGTGGTGCTCTGAGCATGGCACAGTCCCCACTTAATGCTGCCCATGGTTCACTTTGGTGATGGACTAAATACAGAGGCCACATTTGTTGTGCGCAGTGCAGTGGTGTATCATAACGACATGGAGGGTTTTCTTTCCTGTCCTTCTGAAGCTTTATTTTATTTTTTGCTGTATCTTTGGTCAGAGTCACATATCGTCATATATTTTTGTCAATTTTTCTTCTCCTTTGACTTGTCCTTTTTTCAGGGGTTGCCACAGCGAGTCAACAATTTTCATCTCATCCTGTCCTCTGTATCCTCAACTCTAACTCCAACTATCTCCATATCCTCCCTCACTGCATCCATAAATCTTCTTTGACCTTAGTCTTTGTCTCCTACCTGGTGGTGCCATCTTTAGGATCATTCTTCTACCAATGTGTCCACTGTCCCTCTTCTGAACATGTCTTATCCATCTTAATCTGGGTTCTCTAGTTTTTTCTCCAAACCTCTCTTTCTGTGTTGTTCTTCTTGTCAATTGTACTGATTTATTTCTTTCATCTTCTGCCTCAACACCAGGGCTCTGACAGTAACTACGAGGAGATGAAAGAGGGGGCAAATGTGGCTTATCTGGACATGAAGCTTGGCCAGTGAGTGTGTGTTCTGCTCTTTGTGACTGGTGGTGTGTCTGTATCCAGAGTTTACCCCCGATGTTTCCACAGGTGTGGTATGGTAGTGTTGGCTGCAGCCTGGAATCCCTCAGACTCGCCGTGTCTGGCCTATTTCTGCCTGGTGACGCTGCAGGACACAGGAGCAGCCATCTCAGACCTCTTCACGGTGGAGGTCACAAAATACAACCCTCCATTTCAGGTCAATCCTCAACCATCACTGATTCTGATCGTAATTCCAGCTTTAACCCATTTGAATCTGTCTATTTACACGACTCCAAAATATTTTCAAAATTAAGAAACTGAATGTTTGTTTTTATAAAATCTGCTAGTGGAAACCATGTTTTTTCTTTAAAAACGTGGTTTCCACTAGTAGATATTGCTTGTTCCTTACCAGCAGTGCAACACAAACAATATTTTTTACCTCATCTTCTGTGTCACCAGAGTGAAGACACTCTGCACGCCACACGGTTGGTACTGCCTCCGTCTCCTGGCTCCACTGCTTACATTTACACTGAAGAGCTGGTGTTCGCATGCTCAACAGGAACCAACAGGGCAGCACTCCCTGAGGAGAAAATCACCTTCAGCTCTCCTGGTAAGAAGCACAACATCTTTTGGTCTGTTCTCCTTCTCAGCGTATGATATTCTCCAGTTTCATCCAACACTCCAAAAACATTGTAGGATGGTTATTAGGAGACAAAGAGGAGATTGATGGATGCAGTGAGGGAAGACATGGAGGTAGTTGGAGTCAGAGTAGAAGATACAGAGGACAGGGGGGAGATGGAAAGCGTTGATTGGCTGTTGGAACGCCTGAGGATAAAATGATTGTACTGGTCCAGCCCACTTAACAGCTAATTAGTTTGTATATCAACCAAATTGAGCTTGTAATTGAGTAAATGTGAGAGGTGATAGTTGTTTGTCTCTATATGTTTAGTAATAGGGATGAATGATGGATGAACATCAAACCACACCAGCAATTGCCCATTTTTAGCAGTAAAATAATTTTATTATACACACACACGTACACACACACACATACATGTATGGACCCTGTTCCAAATCAGTTTTTCACTTCCCGTCCAGCCCCAGGAGCAAAGAAATCTTTTTTTTGCACCACAATTCCACCAAAGGTATGATTTGAAGCAGCTCAACATCCACTGGATTAGAACACGTGTTCTGGGCAGAGAGTGGAGCTAACAAAAAAAAAAAAATTCCCAGTATGTGTCTAGTTAGTCACTCTTATAAGGACAGTGTTGCACGTCCTCTTCTATTGTTGCTTGACACCACTGCTGGGAACAGGATGAGTGAGTTTCTTTGAGTGACAGTGAATTAAGACGTCTTACTCATCCAGCACCGATCAGTTGGTTTGACTGACCTGGCAGATGATTAGTGGGGCGGAGTTTTTACCGCCATCATTAAACCAAGGGCTGAAGAATGGGTAGAGCCTGTCAGTAAAAGAGCAGCTGGTAAAACAATAGATGAGAACCGCATCATCAACATCATAAAAGGAGACCAGACCCTTGTCGTACTCCACAAACACCCCTACCCTATCAGGGGGAGACACTAGAGGGAGGCTTAGTGGTGGATCTTCACAAGCAATGTACTTTCCATGTCTGAGACCAGTGGTCCAGTAGCCAGATTGAGGTCTGATTGTAAGCTCCCCCTTTCTGTTGATGGACTCGTTGGCCACTCCCAAAACCCAGTCAGTTTTCCCTTTGACTTGTACCTCAAAGTAAAACTTGCCAGAGGCGAAGCTCTGTGTTGCTAAGACACAAGGATGATGGGAGAACCTCTCGGGGATGTCCAAAAGATTCTTCCTCACCGAAGAAAAGGAAACTCTCCTCCGGTTGTCAGACAGGACCAGTTGTTGTTGGGCTGTGTGGGGATCAAGAGTCACATCCACCTCAAACTGCTGAACCTTCCTCAACTCCTCCTTCTTCAGCTCCTTTATCTGTTCCCTCAGCAAGTCTAGCATCCGATCCACTGCTCTCACCAGAGTCCCCTCATAGGATGGTGGTTGGAACGTGACCTGTGTCCACTTCCTGGTGTGTGCATCTTTATTTTTGGACAAGAGGTTGTGCTGATAATCCACCTCAGTTATCATCTGCACCATCTCAGTAATTTCATCTTCTAGCTCCGTGATGACATTGTTGGCCTGTTTCTCTGCCACGGTCTGTCTATCCTGGACCTCCTTGACGAACTGGTTAAGAGCTCTGTGCACAAAGTCCTTTAGACCAGTGAAGAACTGAACACCTCCTGTTATCTCTCTGTCTGCTTCAACCTTACTCATCTTCATAGAGCATTGGATCTCATCAATCTTCTGTATTCTGTACTGAATCATCTCCTGGGTTTCCTCTGTGGACGTCTTTGTCTTGGGAGGAGGCTTGTGTCTGAGCTGGCGGACCATGTCCGAGATCAAACAGTTGACTCTCAGCTGAGGTCTGGTTCTGAAGACCTCCTTACAAAGGGGACAGTTCAGCTTTCTGTTCCAGTGTGCAGTGATGCATTTCTTGCAAAAGTTGTGTCCACACGGTGTAGAGACTGGATCAGTGAAGAAATCCAGACAGATGGAGCATCGGAAGTTTTCTTCACTTGTCAGGTTGGCCCCACCAGCAGCCATGTTGAAGCACTAACAGCAACAGTGTTGGAAAAAGCGATCAGAGTTAGAAACCAATGCGATCGTAATCTCAACTTCTTCAGCGACTTTGTAGTCTTGACAGTTGCTGGAAAAACCAGATTAAAAATGTACCATAATTTGGTGGAAGAAATATATCTATATATACATTAAAAAAAAAACGTTGAGGATTCAACTTCCACCGATGGCGGTTTGTGAAGTGACAGCAATCAGACATAATCGTCAGGAGTGAGAAGTTTTAGTTTTAAAGAAGAGCCTTTTTGTTGAAATTATTATGAGGAAAAAGTAGTTGAAACATGGAACACTGACCTCTAGAATTCACAATCCAGAAAGACACAATCCAGGATCTGACCCGATCACACTCCTGCTGCGGCTGCTGCTGTTCTACCCGACAGAATGACGGAAAACATTTTCATAAAGCGGAGCAATTAACCCAGTACAGAACCTGTTTGTCCTGCTGACGTCAGCAAATGAATGTGTCAGTTCCTCATACAAGAAAGATTTATCTTATTGTAATTTCTAACCTGACCTCAATTCTGGGTTAAGCAACAGGAATCTTTGTTTAACCACTTTTTTTTTCCTGCTATTTTGCTGAAGGGGTTGCATCGTCAAAATATGTTTTTATACTTCGGTCCTAGACCAAAGTCCGTGAAGAAAATGAATGATTTTAACTCAGAGAGAAGATGGACTTTGGTCTGTGGCTAAAATCTTTTTTTGTGGAGTTTTGGAAGAGTTATAATAGTGAGAGAAACTCGTAGTGAGAGGCATTGGTTGTCTTGGTGTGGTGATCAAACCTTGGTTCGTATCATCCCAATCATGGGTTTGAAGTTTGTTTTCTTCCGCAGGGAATCCAAAGACCCAAAAAGCATGAATAAGTGCATTGGTTTTCAAAGTCTTTTTCTCTTGTTCAGGTGATGGTGTTCGGGGTGGAGGCTGCTGTGCCAACCTGCCAGTGTTTTTCTCTCAGAACAGTGGGCTGGTAGCAGTAGTGGCACGGGAGAGCGCCTCAATCCTGCCAGAGACCATGGAGGACTCACTTTGCTCATGTCTGGCTGCAGCACCAGAGGTGAGTAAGCACTGATACTGAAATCAAAGGTGAAGGACCAGGTAGAGCAGCTTTGCTCAAGAATATACTTGACTTTTCAAATTTAAGGTTTCAGCAATGGAAACTGGGAGCAGAGCTGAGGCTGTGGCTCAGGAGGACAAGACCAAACTCCTGAAGGCAGCATTTCTCCAGTTCTGTCGGTAAGAGAAGCTCCACAGCGGCCTCATGTGTCTGTCCAGAATTTCCAGTCCAGTTCCATGTCCAGGTGTACTTGACCAGTGTAACTTTCTCCTTAAACCTGTTGCTTTCTTAGAAATGATCTGGTGGGAGCACAAACGCTGACAGATGAACTTTTTCCTGCTGATGGCGAGGGGGCGGAGCTCGACGCCACTGTAGTCCAGATCGACCTGGACCTGGTGGATGATTACCCAGCATCTGACCCTCGCTGGGCAGAATCTGTTCCCGATGGTGAGAATTTTTTTTTTTTCTAGCTGTTTCCAAAGGTTTAGAAGTGTTGGTGACTTCTTATTAAAGTAGTAGTAAATTTATTTACACCATAATTTCTTTTGCTGTTTTTTCATCTTATGTCTGATTTTTTTTTTGTCCTTTTACCCTTTTAGTTATTTCTATATTTTAGCTTCTATGCCTACTGTTACTAGGCTTGTGAACTGCTTTACATTAAAATGAATGCCATTCTTGCAGCATGTTCTGACATTTTAGGGCAGTTATTTAATTCTTTGTATAAATACATTTATGGTTCTTTTTTTTGCTACAGTTAAAAGCTAATTGTTCACTGACCTTTAAAATGTCTTTGGGCTTTTACTGTCACAGAGAGCATTGGTTTTCCCCTGACGTCCCTCATCATCCTGCATCAGCTGGAGGACAAGATGAAGGCTCACAGCTGCTTCATGGACTTCCTACTTCAGGTACACAGTTGGTTGATGCTGAAAAGGAAATAAATAGTGAACAGTGTTAGGTCATCACAATCTCGGAGATTGAGGGAAAGGTGGTGCTGCAAACCTTCCTTACTTTAAATTGTAGAAAATAGCAAAAAAAAAATTTTTTTTGCTAATATTTTTGGGTCAAAATACGGGCACACATTTGACAAATTTCACACTTCTTTTGTTAATACTGCTTTCATGCTGCGCTGTATCAGGTGGGGCTCCTTGAACGTCTGGGTCAGGTAACGGTACGGTCCTCTCCCATGGCGACCCGTCTTCTGCTGTGTGAACACGCTGAGAAGCTACAGGCTGCCATGGCGCTGAAGAACCACCACGCTAAGAACACGGAGCTCGTCACCCGCACCATCAGCAATGCCCTGCAGCAGAACAACACACCCGTGCCTCCCAGCCTCACTGCCGCCGATGTCTTCTTCAGAGAGGTCCTGCCACTTCTCTGTTTTGTTAGAGGGAGACTAAAGTGTTCTACAAAGGTTCTCTTCACCCTCTCTGTACCCTCCTCAGGTGTCGCAAATTTCATCAGTTTTGGACTGTCTGCTGGAGGAGGAGGAGCGCAGCCTAAAGGATAATCAGGTGGACTCAGTCCAATGGGCAGAGACTGTCCTCGCAGTCAATAACATCATCAAGGTAAAACTCTATAGTGCAGTTAATGTTAATTTGGAGAAACACCTTTAATGGATCCTCTTTATCATATCTTTAGAATATATATGGACACCTACATATTGCAATAGAACACTAATGTCTGAATATCTGTATGTTTTTGTCTTGAAGGACATGCTCCAGGCCGCAGGACAATACAGAGAGACAAAAGCATCCTTGTACAGATGCGTCAAGGACACTGCAACAGAGCCAGAGTTTATTCCATGGACAGGTGACTTCACTGATCTTGACCTGTGCTTTAACTTCCGTCTCAAGGCTGAAATTAAAAATGATATAATAAAATAACCAGCGATCCAACCATTAAACTTACGTTCATTCTGTAGCGTCCGCCGCAGTTCGCAGTGTCATTTCCCGACAACACGACATCATCCTGCACTCTGTGTATCCCCACGCCGACTCTTCTCTACGAGGCGTTCTCTGCGAGCAGCTGGTGGCGCTGTTGGACATCTTCCTGGGAGGATACGTGGCCCAGTTGACGTCTTTGCAGCAGCAGCGTCCGCCTCTGGTCCAGCAGGGTCGCTACAGCAGCCTGGAAATGGAGTACAGTCAACGGAGGTCGGAGCTTCTACAGCCGCTACGTAAGTGACATCACAGTCCTCCGTCCCAACCCCCTACCTACTCCCATGATGCTGAGCCGCTCTGTGTCTACTATGTGTTACAGTGGAATTGGGTCAGTACCAGTGGGCTGCCACATTGGCAGAGAAGTACTGCGACTTTGACATCCTGGTGCAGATGTGTGAACAGACAGAAAACCAGAGCCGCCTGCAGCACTACATGAGCAAGTTCTCCCAGCAGGTATTGAACAGGTCTGGAGAGAGAAAGAGAGTGTGTTCAGGCACTGAGTCATCAGGGAGGGGAATGTTTCAGTTGAAGGAGCAGCTGACAGCAGCAGGTTTCACTAAATTTGAGTCACAGAAACTTTCTGATGACTGTTGGCCTGGAGAAATGCAGCAAAGCTTGATCCAGTCCTCATAATCTCCAGTGCGGACCAGCATGAAACCGACTTCAAAAAGAGTTTCTTGATATTGTTCCTTCTTCCCGCACAGAACTTCTCTGACTTCCTTTTCCGCTGGTACATGGAGAAGGGGAAACGAGGGAAGCTTCTGTCTCAACCTGCAGCTCAGCATCAGCAGCTGGCCTCCTTCCTCCAGGCCCACCAGCACCTCAGCTGGCTGCACCACATCCATGTGCAGGACTTCGCCAGTGTATGATACACACTTTCACATCGAGTGTAGATGAATGCGTGATGTATCTTAAAGAGTCAGTTTACCACAGTAAATGGTTAGGGCATTACTGTTTTTGTAAGGTTCAGCAAATAAGACAGCTAAAGCTGAAACGTTAAGAGTTAAAATATTAGATTAAATTTGGTTTAAACATAAACAAACAAATCGACATTGTTTCTAAAAAAAAAAAAAGTGTTATCAGCCAACAGTGTAGTAGTAGTAGTGTTACTGAAAACTTGGCTGGTTAACCTACTCCGTGCTTTTTCCACAGGCTCACAAGACGCTGTACAGTCAGACCAACATGGAGACGCGTTACTTTGCGAAGAAGAAGACGCTGCTGGCCCTGAGTAAACTCACAGCCCTGGCCTCAGACCTGCCACAAGACGAGATCCACAAACAAGTAGACGGTATTGTCCTCACTACCTTCAGTCTGTACCATCAGAGAATCTGTTATCTGCTTTTCTTCATAACCTCAAATACTCTATATCACAGGTGTCAAAATTTGATATCAATGATGTGTACTTTTTGTTGTAGCACATAAATTTTGTAAAGAAAGATTTACTTTGAAAATGATCTGAAAAGACAACAAATAGAGTGAATAAGAGACAAATACCAATGATGTGTGATTTTTTTTTTTACAATTTCTCATTTGTTAATACTAATAAGCTTTGGTTGTTTCAGATTAAAAAAAAAACACTATTTCATATCCAGAGAGAAGGGAAAACATGCATGTTTATAGTTGATTTCTCAATATATATTGAGTTTGGCCTGACATGCACAACAGCAGCCCCTCTGATCGTGGTTGGGTTTTGTGTTCACTTAGAAATGGTGGAGCAGGAACGATTCCTCCTGCACCAGGAGACTCTGCCTCGACAGCTGCTGCAGGACAAACAGCAAAATCCTGACAACATGCCTCTGCTCAGCGCCCAAAACCTCATTCAGGTAAATATACACACACACACACACACACACACACACACACACACACACACACACACACACACACACACACACACACACACACACACACACACACACACACACACACACACAGGTGAAATGGGTAAAACATTCTTGATTCACTAAATCGATGAGTGAATGAATAAGGGATTATGTGAATGTATAAAGAGAATGTTTGAAGTCATCTGTCTTCTTCTTTGCAGCTCTACATCTGTGACGATAACAGAGGAGCCAATGAGTACGACTATAAGAAGGCCCTGGACCTCCTGGAGTATGTGGAACAGGTCAGGATGTGTCTGAGAGAAGTCCTCTCTTTCTGGGGTGCTGTAGCGACAAATTCCCGAGTTTTTCCCTCATTTCACTGTTTGTGCTGCAGGAGGACGAGGTGGACGTCCAGGCACTGAAGTGTGACATTTTCAGCAAAGCTCTAAGGAGAGACGAGTGAGAGACTGATAATTGTTGTTCTCTTTCAATCCTCCTCCCCCGCAAATGATTCATTTTCTTCTTGCTTCTGTCCTAGCTGGTCAATGGCCGATGGAAATGACGACCCTCTGGACGCAGCCAAGGACAGTGTCTTCGTAAAGATCCTCCTCAAACTGATACAGGAAGGTGAGAGACCTACTGGGCCATCATCCAAATAAATATATAAAGGCTTTAGTCTGGTACAGTTCCTTCTGATTTGCCTTTTTCTTGTAGCAGCATTATCAGTATTTCCAGTAATTGTTTAGTCATTTTCAGCTAGGCCTAAGGTGGAGTCACAATTTCTTTAACCCGTTCAACAATCTGGCTGCAAACATTATTTTAGTTTTCTGCTGTCATGGAGATGCTGACTGTTTTCGTGCTTAAAACTATTGCACAGTACTGGGAGGGGAGTGTAGCTCAGGGTTTTGGGATTGACTCCAGATTTAGGAGTTGACATGCAGTTCCCCCTAGCCCCCAAAGGCAGCATGTCGGTGGACAATCCTGATTGGTCATCGGGGTGAGTCAAACATGGTGTAAGTGAGCTGGTAGTACTACAGAAGTCCTTTTAGTATTGGTATCAGTGTCTGAAGTCCTGGGTAGTTCTTCTATGGCGTCTTTGTGTTTAAATACATTAATAGAACTGTTACCATAATTCCAGGACTTGGGTTTTTATTTTCTAATTTAAAAAGGATATGTAAGTTTGGATAAAGTATGTTGTCGGGTCACATTTTACTTGAGTCAGCTGACATCTCTTCTGTTTTTAGTTCACTCAGATGTTTTCAGTGCAACTGCATCAGATTTCATTTATTCCCAGACGACAGGCAACTGTGGTTGTCTAAGAGTAAAGAGTTTTAGAGACAGCACAATCTTGCACACAGCAGCAGAGATGATCTCCCTTCTAACAACCCTCTTGTTGTTCCTCAGGTGTTCCCCTGCAGACCTACCTGCCTAACGTCACAGATCTTCTTGACACTGACGATCTCAGCTCATTAAAAACTAAACCCTACTTTGAGTTTGTCTTGCGAGCAAATTATGAACATTTCCTTCAAACTCAGATGTGACCCAGCGATATGATTGACATATTCAGCTTTTTTTCCTATCACCATGTGACTTTTTCTAAATAAATGTGTTTCTTGTTTACATTCTTTGACTTTTTCACAATTTGTACAAAAAGCAAAAAGGTAGAACTGTGATTCAGACATTATATCCCATCTAAGCCCTGTCTAGGTTATCTCAAATAGTGGGGCGGGTCCCCTTGGGAGGGTGCAGTGACGTGCCAGGGGCACAGGGAGGATAAGGCGTTTCCAGTGAAATAGGGCATTCTGGACAGAAGTGTATAACTGCTGTAACACATGATTACAAGGCTTCAGCCACAAGGTGGCAGGAGCTCATATAGCCATTTGGACAGATAAAAGTATACATATTATCCAGCGAAAAATCAGCAACTTTAGCTCAGAGACACAGGTGCTGCTGGAACACTGCTGCCCCCAATCTGTGTAGTTAAGGTATACACGAATGGAGGATTTTTGACAACAAAGTGTCTAAAGAAGACATTGGGAGACAGCTGTTGGAAATGCTAAATATAGACGAAGTCTGAAACTGACCAGACAAATACCTCTGAAGCAGCACAACAACCACAGTCAGAATAGTAATGCAAACAAAAGACGTATAGAAATTTTCACATCCACTAAGTAGCAATGGAAGACAAAAACTGCCAACAGTGATACTGTCCGAAAATACTGATTGAAAAATGGGCCAAGAATTCAGAAAACAAATAATTACAAAAAAAACACAGGAATGTCACAAAGCCACACACAGAAATGCTGCAGACATGAGTTGACCATAGTAGAACTTTAACCTTCAGAAAATGTGGGTCTTTATATTTAGAGCTCATAAAACTTTTAATAAACACACCACGTGGTTGTGTTCTGTATGTGTGTGTGTCAGGTGTCCATAAAGGGGTCAGTGGGTTTATAATTAGGTGCGTGTGTGTGTTTGTTGGGAGGCGGGGGTTAAACAGGAGGGTCTACTGTAGGTGATTCAGAGAAACTCTTCGGACTTAAAGATAAACAGGACTGATGTCACTGTAACAACTGGGCTGTGTGAAAGACAGTCACTGGAGGATTCTGGGATATACTGTATAACTGTATAACTACACCTTGTGGTTCCAACTGTTGGTTCAAACGTCACAATTTCTCAACAAGTGAATTTATGAGCCCAACCAATTGGGACAGACCTACATGACAGGTGGTCATCCAGGAAAAGTCTTGAGTTTGTTCTAGTGAAGACAGAACAGAGAGCAGAACTGGTCCTAAATCAACGAGACAGACGTGTGTGTTTCATATGTCCCTCTGTCTTTGTGTTTCTGTCTATATTTATATACATATTTATAGACATATACATACATGTTTATATATGTATTTCCTGGTGGGCCCTAGTGTGAACGCGCATGCGTGTGGCCGTGTCTGTGAGTCTCGCTCCTTACACGTCCTCGCGCAGCTTCCTCTCCATATTTGGCGCGCTCTGTGCCAGCGCTTCCCACGTTTCCAAAAAAGGAGGCGGGAACTTGAGCGTGGGTCACGTGAACATGGACACCGGGACCCCAGCTGGACACTGTGTGGACATGGAAAGAGGGGGACACTCCCACCCCAGACTCATGACTGTGTATATAAGCAGGGCCGGGGTCTCCACCACTCTCACCCCCACTCTACTGGAACCAGCAGCGGGAAGACATCCTCCTTGAAAGCCAGACACAAACGCAGGTGAGCGGCAAAGAGCAGCCTGGGATATCACGTACGGACACCCGGTATAGAGACCCGGCACAGGGAAGGGACTTTAGCGGCGCTGTTCGGTATAGACGGGTAATATCCGTATTGCAGCCTTTATTTTGACAGGTCCACTTGGTGACATCCTGTCAGAGGATGCGTTCACGGACAGTCGGCAACTATTTTATCACTCTAAAAATAATCTCAGTACATTTCCATATTACATTTGGATGTAATGTAAACGTAAAAATAAGTAAAACGAATCAAAATTGTATATAAGTTATTATTAGTAATATTTAATACACTGATTTAAACTGATTTAGTTAAAATTAACGACGAGAAATATTCTACTAATACGAAATTGTATTTTGACGATTTTTTTATTTTAAATTATATTCCTTTACTTAATTTCGAAATTACATTGAAAAAAAAACATTACATTATAAAACGTTGTGTAACATTGAATGCTATTTACTTAATTCGTTAATTTAAAATATAGAAATTGTGCTATACATTATAGTAAAGATTGATAAAAAGTTGATGCAAAAGTCAATTAATACTGACTTAGTCTTGGTTGAGTTATTGAAAAATGCGAAAAACACGAAGGATTTATATTAAATACACACGTGTTTATTTCAGAGACATTCCTGGAAGCGTTCGCGTAACTTAAGAAATCTTTATGCCATTTTGTTTTTTCTGTGTTTTATTTGTTTTTATGAGTCGACTATATTCTGTTGGTTTAACCGTTAAATTGTCCGTGTCGCTGACCTGACCGAACTCTGCTTTGCCCCCTGCTGCCCGCCCCTCCAGACATGTGTGACGACGAGGAAACCACCGCCCTTGTGTGCGACAACGGCTCCGGCCTGGTGAAGGCTGGCTTCGCCGGAGACGATGCCCCCAGGGCCGTCTTCCCATCCATCGTTGGTCGCCCTCGTCACCAGGTATACAACGCATTCTGGGAAATATTACTGTGTATGTGCAACACCTAGTGGTGAGATTTGGAACTAGAATAAAATAAAATAAAACTCCACTACAAAAAAAAAAAAGCATCCGCTAGAGAACTACAAAATTTGTTTTTATTTACCGATAGTATTCAGTTTACGGAGCTCTTTTCTGGCATTTTTGTCATACGTTTTTGCTACATGTGTACTGATCTCCACTCCTGCTGCTGCTGGTTATTTCTGGCAACATTCCTACCCAGCAGCTGTTGAATCTGCTTAACAGATTCAAGTATCTGTCCTGTAGGATGCGTTGAGTGTTTTTTCGCAGTTTGTTCAGTCATTCATCTCTGTGAATGTTCTGACCCAGGGCTGTTGTTGCTCAACCTCACTTCCCCTCCCCTTCCTCTTCTCAGGGTGTGATGGTGGGTATGGGCCAGAAGGACTCCTATGTGGGCGACGAGGCCCAGAGCAAGAGGGGTATCCTGACCCTGAAGTACCCCATTGAGCACGGTATCATCACCAACTGGGATGACATGGAGAAGATCTGGCACCACACCTTCTACAATGAGCTGCGTGTGGCCCCCGAGGAGCACCCCACCCTGCTGACTGAGGCCCCTCTGAACCCCAAGGCCAACAGGGAGAAGATGACCCAGATCATGTTTGAGACCTTCAACGTCCCTGCCATGTATGTGGCCATCCAGGCTGTGCTGTCCCTGTACGCCTCTGGCCGTACCACCGGTGAGAAGAAGAACAACTCGGAACCTCAGCACTGCTCTGACACTGACCTCTCTCTGAGTCTTACCGATTTCACCTCCTGTTCCTCTCAGGTATTGTGCTGGACTCCGGCGATGGTGTGACCCACAACGTCCCCGTCTATGAGGGTTATGCTCTGCCCCACGCCATCATGCGTCTGGACCTGGCTGGTCGCGATCTGACCGACTATCTGATGAAGATCCTGACTGAGCGTGGCTACTCCTTCGTTACCACCGGTGAGTGGAGGAAAACTGGGAAAAGCAGAGGGGAGAAGAGAATGAGAAGGGAAGAAGAAAAGGAAACATTTCACAATTAAGGCTTTTTTTTAAGAAAAAAAGTCAAACCTTTTTTTTGACATAGCACACAGAGTCAAACATTCGTTTCATCTATGTCACCAGCAGAAAATAACTTTTTTACTTTATAAATATCTGAACTTTTTCTCCAATCCTAAATTACTTTAAATATGTTGTATATTAAAATAACATTTACACCAACCTTTTTGAAACTCAGAGCCAGATCAAGGTCACTCAGTAAAACAAGATCTACCAGAACAGACCTGGGTAAACTAAGGCCTGTTTGGAGCCAAATTTGTCCCGTTTGGCTTTTAATCCATCCTGCAAAACTTGTCCAAATTCTAGTATTATTTCATATTATCTTTATACTTCGTCTCTTTCCCCGCAGAACCCTCATTCTCCAAATAAATTGTGCAGAGAAAAGCATTTTAGGCTTTATTTATGACTTAACTAGTCGGGGCAGTGTTGGTCTAGTGGAAAGGGAACCGGACTAGGGTCCGTAGGGTTCCAGTTTGAATCCACCAACTGCCAGGAGGTCCACTGAGCATGGCACCATCCCTACTCACTGCTCCCAGGGTGATCAAAGCTGCCCACTGTTCACTTTGGTGTGCAGTGGTGTGGATCACAATGAAAAGGAGTTTGCTTATTCATTTAAAGCACAAGAACAGTATAACTTTGACCCTGATCGGACAAGATGTGTATTTTGTGGATCACACCCCGTGGGCCCCTTAGGTAGACCACGGGGGCTACCAGGTGCCGCTGTGCACCAGGTTAGTGAACTTTGGTTTACAGAAATGTCCGGGTCTTGTCCTCACCTGTGGAGTAGTAGTCCGTTTGTCATGACTCCAGGACCTGTTGTGTTGTGTTCCACTCATGTTTCTCACGTTCTTGCTCTCCCTCTGATGTCTGGTCACAGCTGAGCGTGAGATCGTGCGCGACATCAAGGAGAAGCTGTGCTACGTTGCTCTGGACTTCGAGAACGAGATGGCCACCGCTGCCTCCTCCTCCTCCCTGGAGAAGAGCTACGAGTTGCCCGACGGTCAGGTCATCACCATCGGCAACGAGCGTTTCCGCTGCCCCGAGACTCTGTTCCAGCCTTCATTCATTGGTGCGTTCTCTAACCTTTATATTAGTGATAGCTTCCTGTCACTTTTCGACCAAAACACACGAGGTAGATCTGCTGCGTTTCTCCTCTTAACTCCCATCATGCACCTGCACAGGTATGGAGTCTGCTGGTATCCATGAGACCGCCTACAACAGCATCATGAAGTGTGACATCGACATCCGTAAGGACCTGTACGCCAACAATGTGCTTTCCGGTGGTACCACCATGTACCCAGGTATCGCTGACCGTATGCAGAAGGAGATCACAGCTCTGGCTCCCAGCACCATGAAGATCAAGGTGAGGACGAGGATGAAAGCTTTTTTTTAAAACTTAATTTCTATAATATCATATTATAGAAATAATATTAATATGTTAAGTGAAGCGAAAACAATTACAGGTGAGGATGGGTTTTAATTGGTTCTGTTTCTCTCCCGCAGATCATTGCTCCTCCTGAGCGTAAGTACTCAGTCTGGATCGGTGGTTCCATCCTGGCCTCCCTGTCCACCTTCCAGCAGATGTGGATCAGCAAGCAGGAGTACGACGAGGCAGGACCCAGCATTGTCCACCGCAAGTGCTTCTAAGCCCAAAGCCCCCAAATCCCAAAACGAAACCCCACAGCAAAAAGAAAAGAAAAGAAAAAGCCCACAGAAAGTGGATCCACTCAGTGTTCTGCTGACACCTGCTGGCAGTTTGCTGGAAGTGTTGCCGTCTCATCACCTGTACATATGTTATTTATTCCTTCTCTGACGTCTGTGAGTCTGTGTTGAATGTGAGTCGATGTGTGTATGTGACGGACTTACTGTGTGACAGTAAGAACCAGGAAAATCAGAAAAGACCAAAAAAGGGAAACGATTAAAACTAAGCAAATACACAAATAAAAGCTGTTTATTTTCAAGTCGAAGTTCTGTCTGTTCTTTAATGGCTTCACACACACACTCAGTAAACGCCCAAAGTTAACACATTATAGTCAGGGTTCATTTTTAGGTTGATTTATAGAATAAGAATAGGAAATAATCTATGATAATAGAAAAAGCTTAAAAGTTAACCAGACAAAATTATTTACAAGAAAATGAAAAAAAAAAATTTTTCTAAAAATAAATCAAACAAACAAAAACTAAAGGAGGGATACAAAGTTCCAAAAAAGTTAAGACTTTTTGGTTAATGATATAATACAATACTATGTCATGTCATATAATAATGCTTAAACCAGAATATAGTGGTTTTACTTTGGAAGAAATTTCCCACAGGAAGCTGTGTAGTCAATTTCCGCTAGCCTTACAGGCAGCTTTACACGGACTCTAAGTGAGTATTGATGCTCATCTTCGGTCCATGACCAGAAATAGCTGACAGGGGATCGGGAACCGGAGCCGGACCGGACACCTCTGGACCCAGGACTGCGTAAGTCCACCACTCTGTCCATGTCCCGTTCTGTTCTAATCGCTGTTGTATTTCCATTTCAAATCGACGCAAGTGAACGGTGCATCAATTCCAAGCCTGTTTTTCTGTTAAAATGCAATAGTTTTTTCTACCGTTCCCACCTTGACCATGCAACACAATATTGCATTACATTCTGTTGATGCAAGTATGTCAAGAAGATGCTTTCAAATAACAAGACATAAAACATTAGAGCTTGTGTTTGGAATTGAATCCACAGCGAACCAATGTGCGAGATTCCCGCGGTGTTCTGACACCCATGACAGTAGCCTCCTTCGTTGATAAAACAAATGAAATAGACCTATAACGTTGTTTCTGTGTAAATGTTGCAGAACCGTGGGTAGACGGATTGAATCCGAGCTGAAAATAGATCAGGTCGTGGCTGTGCTGCGGTCTGTAGTAAAACCTTAATGAGCCTCTGAGCTCAGCGGAGTAATCTGAGGTAGAGAAGCCTGTGGGCGAGACCAACAGGTTATATTACGTCTTTGACAGTGACGTCATAGTGAAGCGTCTGTGAGCGCGGGAATTCACTATCTATCTATCTATCTATCTATCTATATAATAAACACGCCATAGATGTTACAAATACAAATAGTTGCTTCCAATCTGTAGAAATACATGAACCCAAAATAGAAAGGTATATTTTTTCAGGGCACTGGCATATAGGTCTCTGTGTACTTTAAGGGCTTTAAACTGGGTAAAAGGAGTTTCCATTGCTCCTTGCTAAAGGTGACATGTTTTGTTTATTTTTTTACCTATTAAATCAGTTTATAAGTCCACAGACATGGACACTTTAATTATTTATCAAAGTTACAAATAGTGTACATTGCTTTGTGATTAAAAAAAAAAACAATTTATCAGGTTACAACATTTAGCAGCATTTATTATAAGGGCTATGCTGTCATAGCTCCCATTGGCCTCATAAAAAGGCTTAGTGTGCCACATGTGACCCGTAGGCCTTGAGTTTGACACAGGTGCCTTGGAGAAATTTAAATGCAACAGCTGTTCAAGTTGATCCACAGATCAGTTATTCAAAGTTAATTTACTCAATTCTTTTTATGAAGTGTTTTTTAAAAAGAAAAGTGGTGAATGTGGTTACTACATGACAGGCTCGATGTGGTGTGAATAACAGTGTGTCGCTACATTTTACAGATCTGTCCAGAAAATCTAATGCTCCATGAGACAGAGTCAGACGGTGCCTAAGGTCCAGTCAAGACAGGTGGGAAAATACTGAAATATGCCAGAATTTAAGGACTCTCTGTTTTTCTAACCAGTAAAATTATTTTTGTTGTGAGGATGGATATGACTCTTTAAGTCATAAAAATGTTCTTGTCTGTTTTTTCCCAAGTGACTGAACATAAACTGTGGTGCAACCAGAATCATGTTAACCAAGAAAGTTCGCACTGAGTACATGAAGAAATTCCGGGATCCAAAGTGGGAGACCTTCTCTAAGTGTTACGAGGATTCACTGAAGTACCGTCTGACCCGACGGCTCATCGAACAGTCCCATAAACCCTGGGTCTGGGAGGGTTGGGACAGTGGCTCTGACTCCAGTGGCTGGTCCACCCCGAAGCTGAATCAGAACAAGGTGATACCTCTATCACTCCCACCACCCGAGATGAGAAGAAGGCTGTGTGAGCTGATGAGCAGTTCTGGACCAGAGGATGGAGGAGGAGGAGGAGCTGTGGATGCTGAAGGTACAGAACTGGTTTCATTTTCTTCTTGTTTTTGTTGATGTGTTGAGGTGATAATGAAATGTGATTTTTCCACTTTTGATATGTCACCATAATATTTTCTTGCTTGTGTTTGCTTGAATCAGCTGCTGTGGAGAACAGAGTGACTGAAGGCAGTGGAGGTTCAGCCACTGCTGCTCTGAATGTCGTCCATCCCTCTGGAGACACTGGGACTGACAATGGGCCAGTGGACTCTGCCTCCTCTAATGGAGGGCCAACAAACCCTGCACCGAAGCGCCGCCAACGTCGTGTTGTTGCTCGATTAGAACCGGATCCCCACGACAGTTCATGCGACGACACAAAAACTCAGGCCCGAAAGCCGCCAAGAGCCAAAAGTCAACCCGCCATTAGCATCAGGGAGAAGGAAAACCGTAAACCGTCCTGCAGACTGGACTGGACCAGGAGAGAAGTGGAGGTCAGAAGGATGACCAACGATGTGAGTGGTTTTCAACTGATTAAAGCTTACACTGTGCTACCCTCCATTCACCGCATCCATATGTTGCTTATATTGTCCAAGTAAATTGCAGGGGTTGTTCAACTCAGTTTGCGATTTGTGTTCTGACGCTGTACGATCCAGTGCTCCGGTGCGATAAGACTGCTCACACTGTGGTACTTCCATGAAGTACTAAGGACACGGAAAATAAAAGTCAACAGTGTACAGTACATGTATTGACAAAAATGTTCCAGCAGATGTGGTCAGTCTGGTCTGTCAATTCTACCGTGCTGTACCGTGTTGTTGACCTGTTCTGTCCTATGTTCTATCCAAGATCTTCGCACAAAAACCCACAGGATTTTGTGTGTTATTTTCAGATAATAGACCGTAAGGTGATAATTGCTAGTCATTAGTCTGTGTACACTGAACTGTTGGTCCCAAACCACTGAGCCGAGGACTGGTACCAGTCCAGGGGTGAATTTGTGCTGGGCAGCAGAGAAATAATGTTTTCTTTTGACCTCATCTGGCTATTACTTCCACTTGATCCATACCCATATCAACAAAAGAACTGAACAATAGAATGGCTAGGATTCCATCATCAATAATGCAACTATATTTGATTAGGAATTATTTTCTTAGTGAAGACAACAACAATAAACTCAAAATGATGCAGAGTCATTGATACAAGATTCTAACTTTTTGTACCGGTCTGGAAGCAGAAAGTTATAGGCTGTGTGCACTTGAGAAATCCTTGTTGTGCCCATGCACAGTTAATTTGGGTAGGAAGATTTTATAGGTAGGATAATATTTCAGAACACCCAAAAATCAAATTTTATTAAGGGGTATTTATCTGCCACAACACAAGTCCCTGAAAATAGTACCAGCCTGTAGTGCAAAAAAGGTTGGGGAACACTGCACTGCACGATGTGAGACACATGGATGGAAAAAAATGGCCAATCATGAGAATGATTGCAAAACAAAAAAAAATCATGGAAAATCCAAAAAAAAAAAAAATTTAAATTGCACAGTGTATGCGCCCCCTAATTTAGTCAGACTCAGTCTGAGTGACAATGGCTGCCACCTGACATGACACTTTTGAGTCTAATATCAAAAATAAACTACATATATATTGTAGTTTATGTATTATGTTGTTCTATTTTCACCTGCGGTAGAGCAGCAGGAGCAGATCCAGCATCTATGGAGTCCTAGTTCTCCACTGTAGCGAATTGAAGCTGTGTCACACATGAATAATGAAGGACGGTGTTGATTTACAGGAACAACCCCCCCGGCCCCCGTCCCATCTAATTCTCATTATCTGATTCTTATCTCCACCTATAGAACCAGAAGATGGACACCTGTGTTCAGACGCGACGAGACTCTGATAGGAAGAAGTCCACTGTGGACCGCCGCAGGGCCCGGTCAGCAGACCTGGAGAAGGTGAGACGGTCACAGCTAGTGGTGGTGGACGAGCGCTGGATGACGGAGTACATGCGCTGCTTTTCTGCAAGAATGAGATAAAGGCTCGTCCTTAAAACCCTGCCCCTGGAAACCTCACCTGACGACCGCCCTCTCAGATCCATGTGATCTAGTTTCAGTCTGTCCTGTTCATCTGGGGCGCACATTTCCACATGAGTCATCACCAGCTCACAGGAAAGGTCCATTCACTTGTTATCGTTTTCAGACACAGACACAGATTTGTCAATGTAACCTGTGACCAAAAGAGAAAAAATGTCTTTATACATTTTATACACAAAAACTCTGAATGTTTTTGAACAAAGAGTGTTTTTTCCAGATTGTATTTCTGTATTTATTATTGATAGTGATAAAAAGGCAATATTGACAACTATCAGTGGTTTAGAATAATTAGATTTATCTGAAGAGAAGATATTTTTTAAAAGAAATGTATATTTATCTTTCACTCAATAATAATCCTCGAGGAATCCACAAAAACAACAAGATTAATTGTGTTTTTATATAATCATTAGTGATGTTTGGACCGTTTTTACTGAAAAAAGTAATCTTTTTTCTCTTCAATCAGAGAAATATCAAATGTGAAGAACTCCCAAAGACACAAGCTGCACTTACGAAAAAAAAAGTCTGTTTAAAGTTATAAGCCTCAGATCACAAATATTTCACTGCATTTTTTTTTTCTTTTTTTTACAACCAAACACAAATTTTCTATTTTCCTGTTACTGTCAACAGCTCTGGGTACTTGCTTATTTAATCCTATTTTGGTTTCTTCAGTAAAAGAAAACAATGATATCATATTGTTTTGTTGCGCAGAGACCATACATCTAAGCTAAATGCTGTTTTTTGGCCACATGAAGGCGCTGATAAATAAATAATATAGTCAAGCTAAAAATTCTTCTAGAATTTTTTTTAGAGGGCCAAGTTCTGATGATTCTAGAGGAGCCACAGACTTTAGCTCATTGGTATAAAATTAAGGAATTGGTGTTTGTGATTGTTGGTTTTTTGTGCATGAGGTGGAAGTGTTTTAATTGAAACTTTAAATTAAACATTTTGAATTAACATCAAGATCATTCTGCATTATTTTCATGTTGATGATTGTAACTGAAGTTCACGTGAACATGCACGTGACTGGTCATTAACTTTGATGTGCTGCTGTGGAAAAAAAAAATAAACTGAATTTCTTCTTTGAATAAAATGCAGTTTTTGGATTTCTGTCAGAGTATTCTTGGCTTTAAAGCATCATTAAGCATTTCGGGCATGCATTGTTTGTAATTGTAGCTGTGTTTTAGCAGCTTTAAATTCCTCAATCCCTCA
>JAFBJS010002296.1:91191-115776 GCA_016785265.1 Paraplagusia blochii | reverse complement strand
AAGAAAATAAACTGAGATGAAAAATGGATGGAAAACTCAATTTCCCAGAATGACAAGCGTGCTTGTGACGTCATCAACCCACATCGGCAGCGGTAGTGTATGCGAAGAAGTGTTAAGAGTTTCTTCTTACCTTTTCTCCTCTGTTCTCCTGTTCTGTCTTCAGTCCGATAGAAGATGTTTTCCAGTCCAGAATTCCAGACTTCTCTCCACACACTGGACCGTCTCCTCAGAAAGGTTCAATTCCCGGGTCCTGTGGATTTCAGCGGGTAAAAGCTACGACGTTGACGTCACGAACTATTCACTCTTTACCGTTTTTTTTGAAGTCATTATTATTATTATTATTATTATTGGTGTTTTTAAATGAGAATCATTTTTTTATATTTCGTGATGACACTTTTTATTATTTGCTAAAATATTTTTTCAAATGCATTCTTTTTATTTAATAATAATAATACATTTTATTTATAATGCACTTCCCATCCCATTCAAAAATTTTAATATACATTTTGTATAAAAAACCCATTCAGTACAACTTTATTCTATTTTCTATTTTTGTATTAAATTTTTAACCTATTTATTTTAATTTTAATTCTTATAAACTGTGATTTTGCTGCCTCAGCCTGGCCACAGGGAACCCTGTAGCCTTGCTTCCCATCCTCAGCTTCACCTTGACGTCATTTTCTCCTGCTGTGGCTGAGCTGCTGATGACGTCCGGTCTAGAACTGAGTGGGAAAACCGACCTGAGATTCACCGACACTTTTTATAAGGTACAAGCACAAACGAGCTAGGTGTCACCTACAGAGAGAGGAAATGTAGATTTCGCTCTAGCTGTGCAGCTCTATTGTTGTGTTTTCTTTGTCCAGGCTCTTCGAGATGTGTTTCATTACAAACCGGTACTGAACAAACATCAGTTCCTGCAGATTGGTTTCTCTCAGAGGAAAATCTCCCTCACCTGTGATGTCATTAACTTGGTTCTGCTCAAACACAAACAGCTTCAGAAGGTACTTTTTCTCCTGAGGACCATAGAGTTGTCCTGTCAGGATTCCTAAAAAAATCACTTTCACCTCCCTTTTAAAAACAAAAAAGTTTCCATCACAAAAAAGAAAGTTTAGGATAACATCCACTTCCAGAAACTTTAATTTCTCTCATGAAAAGGAACATCATATGTTTTAGGTTGCTCAGAATTCTATACCTTTGAATAATTTGGTTCCATTTGGATTTCAGGGTTCTAGAAAGTCCCAGTGTGGAGTTTACAGGGAAAATCCTACTGCTGTTTCCTCAAAGTCCAGATCTGAAGGTGGCCAGGAGCCGTTGTCTTGGTCCACTGTTCCTGAAGACAGGATCCCCTCCCTTAGGCGAAACGAGAAAATAGATGAGACACAGGTGTCTTCACAGATGAGGCAGTGTGAGGAGGTGGAGTCTGATGAAGATACTGGTGCTGAACAGACTGAGTCTGATGAAGTAAATATCTGTCTACAAGTTTTTTTTATAGTTTTTATCTTATTATTTATCTTTAACCTCGACACTGATTGACCTTCTAGCTTCTTGCGATTCATTTTAGTATTCAGCTCTTGAAGCAAACAAAACCTAATATGATGAGATGCAAACTTTACCTTCCATCCATGTCTTCTGCTCTCCAATAAGCCAGAGGAGATGAAGTGCAACTCCTGCGTTTGTCCTGTGTCTGAGATCTCAGAGCTCAAGTTCAGACTCTTAACAGTGGAAGCTCAGCTCCAGGATCTACTGTCCAGACTGGAGGACGTCAGGATTCTGGAGAAACGTGTTGAGGATCTGGAGAATAGAACACAGCAAAAAATCTCAGTAAGGGACAGAGATGATGCTGTGGAGACAGGAGACAGTCAGAAGGTCACAGCTGAAGTTTGTTTTGTTCCAGGCTGGAGATGAAACCATAAGTGTGAAGCGAGAGCAGTGGGAAGATTTGCTGAGCAGAGTTTTTCTACTGGAAACCAAACATGCTGTAAACAACAGTCAGGTGAGAAGAAGAAAAGAACCTCAGGTCCTTAGTCTCCTCCTACATCCTGGTCCATTATATTTTTGCCTTCCGTTAAACACAATAAATGTTTTATGTTCCATCTTCAGGTTGAAGCTGCACCACCTTCATCCTCTCACACCTTAAGTGCAAAAGCTTACAAGCCTCTTCATCAAGAAGATCAGGATCTGCATCCTGTCCAACCATTGGTACAAACCATGTTTTATCTGTGAAGAACAGAATTCTTTGTTGGTCAAGTAAGGTCAAGGTTTTTCTTTTGGAGCAGGTTGAACAGAAGGAGGAGAAGGAGGAGCTGAGGAGTAGACTGGAGAACATCACTAACCTGTGAGTTTATATCAAACACAAAGATTCAATGATAAAGATCATCTTTACATACAGCTGTGTGTGTGTGTGTAGGTTGAAGAACACCTCCTCCTTGTTGAAGAAAACGGATTCCTCCTCTCTGGAGCAAACAGAATAAATGAATTCAGTGATTATCGTTTCGTTTAATTACACAATCACGTATTTTTTGTTTTTACAATAAAGAAATGAAAAAATGTATTGAATCTTTACTCGTTGTATTCTAATGACGTTGCTGCCACCTGCTGGCGACTGTTATTATTTCACAGTTTAGGCTTAAGTCCCAGAGGGGGAAAGCTACAAACGACTAACCCCAGTTCGAAGTAATCTATTCTATTCTAACTACTTCACCTTTGTGATAACGGAAATGTCTGTGTAACGTTGATCCCAACACTGACTGCTTGGGTTGCCAACAGTCTCTTGGAAATGGACGCAATTCAATAAGTCAAGAATACCCTTCAAAATCTCAATGGAATTAATAAATAGACAGGGCGTGTTGTATGATATCGCCCCACACTGAGCTGAGGAATTTGTTGACCACTGTACTGACATTTGAGTAGTAAACGGCAAACAAATAGTCGTCCAGTCGTTGTTTCGAATAATAAACTAACTGCATTTACAGCTAGAGAACCCGGAGACTCCACGCTTTCACAGCTGCTAAAGTCTCACAGAAAAAACCCGTGACGCAACATTAAGCGCCCCATGGTCTGTCCCCATTCATGAAAACTGGAAAATGCAGTACAAATTACAACCTTTAGATGGCAGTAGAACTTTAAAGCGGAAGCTGCTTAAAAATAAAGAACGAAGGAGTCACAGCGCGGCAAATATCTCTCCCTGTTTCTGGGCTGACGCCAGGTTCCTGCTCCTCACTGCAGCACACTGTAGAAAGTTTTTATTTGTTTTTAACAATAATTTAAATTATTATTTAAGTTACTCAGATAAGAAACGACGACATGGAACAGGGAAACGTTACTGTGAACGGGTGAGTGATGACACGCACAAAAACAGCAATTTGATGACGTTGAAGAAACTCTTCATTTTACAGACAGAAACAGCCATAGATATTACTGTATTTACTTAATGTGTTTTTTAACCGACCTACTTGACAAGAAGCTCAGGTTGAAAGGACACAACAAAGTCCATAGAAAAGTCAGTGTTTTAAGGTTAGACAAAACACAACCACAACGTAGTGATGGTCAGTAAGTGTTTCACTAACTAACTGTTTTCTTTTATGGTCGTCTTATGGTCATAGCATTAATAATAATTACAAAAGTAGAGAAAGACTTGTTTAACTTAGTTTATAATAATGTGTCTGAATAACTCTCCCATGAAAATATAGTTCATCATAAACAGGGTGAATTTTTCTGGAATTCTGGGGAACACCCAGATTTTTGTGAAAAAACAAGTCAGTTTTCTGGTACAGGTTTAACAAGTTCTAACATGCATGCACACATACACAGACAGTGGAAAGCACTTGTTAAAAGTTCAAGGTTAGTGTCATAAGCATTTTAGCCACAATGTAAAAGATTCCTCTTCTCCTCCATGATATGAGAGACGGCACCGTATGGTGGTTCACTGACAAATGTCCAAAAAAATACTTAGGATTATGATTAGCTCTCACGCAGAAACCATGGCTGCAGAAACCAATATCAATATACAGTGGTAACTTGTGTTATTGGATTTTCATTATCGCCAATGGCCAATGATCTTACTGATATCACTTAGTTATACTACTAACCTGCCAGTAGTGGAGGGCAACTGATATTATTGACATCCCTAGATTTAATGTTGTCAAACTAATTTATTTTGCCGTTTTTCAGTGTGACCAAGAAGAGAGACGATTACCTGGAGTGGCCAGATTACTTCATGGCTGTAGCCTTTTTGTCAGCTCAGAGAAGCAAAGACCCGAGTTCACAGGTGAGAAATGTGTCTTCTGAGTCTAACACATGCACCTTTAAGTTCTCTAAAATCTCTTCTCTGTGTGTATGTGTTTGTGTGTGATCACACAGGTTGGTGCGTGTATAGTGAACCAGGAAAATAAGATTGTTGGTATTGGTTATAATGGGATGCCGAACGGCTGCGATGACGACCTGCTGCCGTGGTCCCGATGTGCTGAAAACAAATTGGACACAAAATATCCATATGGTAGGAATCAACACACTAAAGCAGATACTTTAATTTGTAGCCTCCATCTTTTAAATGCATATTGATAATACAACTGTGTGTTTCATTGAAGTCTGTCACGCTGAACTCAACGCCATCATGAACAAGAATTGCGCCGACGTGAAGGGCTGCAGCATGTATGTGGCGCTGTTTCCCTGCAATGAGTGTGCTAAACTCATCATCCAGGCTGGTATGTTCTTCATCAGACTCTTCTTGCTCTGACCCACCTCTCTCTGTCTTTATAACTTGTGTTTTGTACCCCTTCTCTCCCTGACTCCTCTAATACTGTTTTCTCATTCAATTCGGAATCAAATTCCGAAGTAGTTAATTCGGGATTCGATCCCGTGTTCAGTAACCTGCATTCGATTCACTTTGCATTCACATTCAGTTTAATTTGTTATCCCCTGCGCATTCGATACCCGCTTTGCATTCACACACAATAAGGGAGCGAATGCGCATTAGTCTAACCATGGTCCAGTTTCAATTTGATCACGTGGTTATATAACGAGATCTCGTTAATATGCGGTTTTATTCAACATGAATTCTGTCAACAAACGCACGTGCAATTTTAAAGAAGAAATGGAGCAGGTTAAAGAAAGATTAAGGCGACTTATGAAGGCGATGAGAAGGAGACACAAAGAACGAATGAAGAAGATAAGGAGAGAAAATATGAGGAAGTGTTTTGTAATCCTGTTCCTAATAATGCAGCAACATCTAGCGGTTGACAAAGAGATGAGCCGCTCCCGTAGTTTTTTATGAGCTCGTTAAACTAATAGGTGTGTTGTTGTGTTCACACACACACGGGGAGCGACAACCGTTTTACTTTTTATTGATTTACACCTGTATTAGTTAATTCGGTATCGAAACGACCGACTAGAGGTGGATTAGTTAATGCGTATTAGTTGAGGAGCGAATGCGCGTTAGTTTGTAATGTGAATGCAAACGTGGAACGACACTGGCTTTGCGTCGCAGCGAATACCAAATTAAGTGCCAGTGTGAAAACAGCATAACTCTCCCTCTGCCTCCCCCCTACATAGGTTTGAAGGAGGTGATCTACCTGTCAGATAAATACCACGAATCTCCAGAGATGACAGCATCCAGGCGTCTGTTGACTATGGCAGGAGTTGGTTTCAGGTCAGTACTGATTTTTATTTTTTATTTTTTTTTTTAGCAACGTGTTGCCTCTCTCACACTTAACATAGCAAACAAGTCGAGCTTTGAGCTATTTCATATCTACCAACTCTAGCTAATATTTATTTATCTGTCGCGTTTCCCCTCTTTGTTGATATTTTGTGTCTTTCCGTTCCACAGACAATATCAGCCAAAGACAGCAGAGATCATCATCAATTTTAACTCCATCAACGGCTCAGGAATAGCAAACGGCACTGCCAAGTGAAAGGGAACGGATACACCCTATGCAGAAATGGACTTGAAAGATTTTTTTTTAAGATGAGATGAGAAGTGAGATGCTCGAAAGGAGCAGTGGCGGCCTAGTTAAGGAACCGGACTGGGACTCCGGACTGGGACTCACAGCTCCCTGGGCGTTCAAAGCTGCCCACTGTTCATTTATACTGGTTATGGGTTCAATACAGTGGTTGAATTCTGTTGTGTGCAGTGGTGTGGATCACAATGTCACAATGGCTAGGAGTTTGCTTTCCTTTCTTTAAATCTGTGGGTTGTGGCCCTGATATGAATCATGGCCAATACAGAAAATGGTCATGATTATTATTTTTTTTTAATTCAATTATAGAAATCTTTAAACTGAATCCAGTTTTTAATTAAACCTTCAGAGCTTGATTTGTGTCTATGTGTCCAGTGTAAAGTCCTTTTGGCCCCACCTTTAATTTGACACATTAACAAAAACGAACAGAAAAATCACAATGGGGGGTGAAATAGTGGAAAGTCGGATAGAGTGTGTTTTATTTGTATTAAGTAATAAACCTAAAGAAATTCTGCCATTATTAGAACCATGGTATCATATTGATATTAATGTTTCAAAGAATAAGACAGGCATGAGATTAAAACATTAAATATGTTGTTACATAAAAATAAAGTGCATTTAAGTAAATTGCAGCGTCATTTTACAGGCTTTATATTTATGTAATGATGTTTAGAATTTGGGATAAAGTACAACAAAGTACTTTATTTTTGCAGTCGGAACCCTTTTACAGCGGTGCTGCTAATATATTTTTATTGCAAGCTTCATTCGGCCATTATGTTTTTTTGCCTAGTCACAGCGGACCAAACAGTTACCGTTAAAACAAATTGTAGCGCACTAAATTCTTCAGATCAGTTATTTTGCATTTATTTAGCAAAAAGAATTTACTTAATAAAGTTTTTTCAAAAATCGGTGTAAATATCTCTGGACACAACATAGACACCTGCTGCTTTTTGTCAGGTGCGGCTTATGTAAGTATAAAATAAAAAAAATTGTCTTTGTTTTAGTGGGTGCGGCTAATATCCCGCTGCGCTCTATAGTGTGAAAAATACGGTACATTTTGTATACATATTGTATTCACTCCAAGCTCTTTCGTAACATTTTGGCTTCTAACAGGACATCGTGCAGTAACAGGAAAATTCAGGAATATACACCAAGTGCATCCCTTGAGTGTATGGTGCTGTTACTGCCAAGTTGCAAATAAAAGGTATCACACTTTAGGTCGCATCCGAAGTAGGACACAGAGAATCGATGCAAACTTTATGTTGCTAGTCAAAGGTAAAACGTTCATCTTTGAAGACCTCAAAAATGTAATAAAGCTGTTAAAAGAGATCAGTACATCTTACCTAGAGGTGGATGATTCAGGGGCTGGAGAGAGTAGAGATCTTCATGGATGACATGCTCGTCTACGGACCACATTGAGACAGCCTGGTTGAAGCTCTTTATCAGACACCACCAGTTGCACTTCGCAGTAAAAAGTGGAGGCTTCACAGTAGCTGCTGTGAAATGGATGAGACCAAGATGGCCACTGCAGTTGATGCCAAACTGTAACCACTCACCGGAGTGACTACAGAAAGATCAAGAAAGATCAACAATGAAGATATTAAGGACATCAGTCTTGCCTTTTTGGACTGTGTGGCTCACATCACAGAAGACAGACAGTTCAGCATAGAGGTGTGCGGATTTCCCAAATTGCTCAGATGTTCTAATGGTCTCCAAAAAGATCTGGGGATTCTTATCATGGGGATTTTTGTCTTTGCCAAAGATCAGGATGTCATACACAACCACCACAGTCCCTGCATGGTCCCTGAAGACTGTACTGTACTCATTTTCTGCTGGAAAAGTTCTGATTCTATGCCAAACAGCAGCCGTCGGAAACAGAAAAACCACCAATGGGCTTGATATTTGCCAAAATCCACTGGAAGTGCCAAAGGTTGATAAAACAGTAGTGACCAAGACTACCTTGGCGTAATGTTTTCAAGCATGGGCAACATAAATCTCTCACACTATAAGAGATTGTCTGGTTTAGATTTGTCAAGTCAATTTTTACTCAGCCACCACAGGGGCCCACTACAGGGGCCCACCAATCAGTGATTTCGTTCTCCTCCTCTATGAAGCCTAAGGACTGCATTTGCTTCAGTTCAGCTCCTCCTCCACTTAAGGGAGGATCAGAAAGGGCTGAATTTTCACAGGTTCACATCCTCAAAAGTTCCAAATCCATCCATTCTGGGGATTAACCCCATTCTAGCAGCAGTCACCTGTTACTTCAGTAAAGGCTCTGCCAAGTAAGAAGCTGTCTGACCTGTTGCAGTGGCAGTCTATAAATTAGTCAGTGGCTTCCAGTGACTGCAGTTGTGCTGACATGTGATTGGCTCTGTGGTTTGGCTTCATAACATACACCTGTGTCAGGGGATGGTTGTAATGTCAGCTGTGTGGACAGTAAAGCAATATCCATTGTACAGGACAATGGGTTTTGTTACTGTGAGGTTAAAATAATTGAATCTAGTGCCCCGATGTTAAAACATTTGCTCCTTAATGCAAAAGTCAACAAACTAAGTCCATTAACAGACTTTATGTTGAAGCGCAGTAATAATTACTCTGGGTAATGCTCTGACAAATAATACGGCTACCAAAACTTTTTTGACAGGTTTACCACATAAAATTGGTTCTAGGTTAGTAAGCGGTGCATGGTTGATTTTTGAGTTGTTTTTATTGCTTATTATATTGTTTACTATGTACATCTGTAAATTTTTTTATAAACTGCTGCACCTTAGACTGGTCCGCATGTCATTTGTAATAACATCTCAAGTAATTGATTTTGTGGTTTATGCTGTGTACTCGGGTTGCCAGGCAATGACATTTCGTTGCCAGTGTCGTGCTTTCTGTGCAATGACAATAAAGGTAGTCTAAGTTTAAGTCTAAGTCTCATGGTGCAGTAAATATAGTAACTTAGAGCTGGAGTACCTGAACACCACGTCTACGCCCTCACACAAAAGACATGACATTGTTTATACAGACAGCAGTGTGAGCTTGGTGTTGAATCTGATTATCTTCATGCTATAATGAAACACGTTTATGGAAAGTGGATAACGACAAGATGCAAAATGCAATACAAAACTTAGCCATAAGGTGGCTAAACAAACAAGGAAAGACAACCAGGCAAATATCTCTTCCGTTCTTTTGTCTGACGTTTGGTTCGTGCTGTCAACTTGGTTTCGGCTTCTCTCCCTGCAGCGTTGTTATTTCTTTTTTATTTAAAATTTAAATTAATTTCCTGAGTTACTTGGATAAGAAACGTCAGGATGGAGCAGGAGAACGATGCTTCAAAGAGGTGAGTGTACCAGCAAATACAAGTACTCAAGTAGTAAAAAATAAATTCTTCATCTTTACAGACGGAGGCGAACACAGACCTGATTTCTCAATAATAAGTTATTATTTGTTAACCAGTTTGACAAGTAGCTTCTGTTTGTAGGCAGATGCAAAAGTCAATGGAAAATCTGTCATTTGAGCCGAGATGAAACACTACAGTTGATATTTAATCACTAAAATTCAGACTTTGATTGGAAGTGAGTGAGTTCTTTACTCACACAAGATTCCTTTTCTAAATCACTGTCTTAGAGTCACGTGGACAGTAAAGATTCATTCCCATAAATTATTCATTTATTCATCTTTATTCTTTAGACCAGGGATTTCAAAGTGTGGGGCGGGCTGCTGAGTCATGTCCTGATATGGTTGTCCTATTGTTCTGGGCCATGCATTTGCAGAGTAATTATTTTGTCTCCCTGATATACAGATCTGAACACAGTGAGCATTCCTATGGGTGGTGAGTCCACTGGACTTTGTGTGTCAGGACAGTTCTATGCTGTGGCAACATGGGAACAGATGGATTAGAAACCTGGTCCTCTTCTGGTCCTCGTCATTGAAAAAAAAAAGAGTTCTATCAGTGATCAGAACAATATTAGCATTAGCTCTAAACTGTAAACTTCCATTTGAAGGAGCAGCAGTCACCTGTTATTTTAATAAATGTTCTGCCAAGTATGAAGCTGTCTGACCTGTTGCAGTGGCATTCCATAAATTACTGACGTGTGATTGGTTCTGTGATTTGGCTTCATAACATACACCTGTGTCAGGGGATGGTTGTAATGTCAGCTGTGTGGACAATCTCCATTGTAATCTCTGTTGATTGTTTGTGTCTTTCAGTGTGACCAAGAAGAGAGACGACTACCTGAAGGGACCAGATTACTTCATGGCCACGGCCCTTCTGTCAGCCAAGAGAAGCAGAGACCCAAGTACACAGGTCAAAATGTCTCCTCTGACTGAAACACAATCAGACACAAAGACACAGTAGAAACTGCTGCTGAAATCTGACATTTGTGTTTATGTGTGGTGCGTGCATAGTGAACCAGGACAATAACATTGTTGGTATTGGTCATAATGGGATGCCAAACGACTGTGATGAGGATGATGCCCTGCCATGGTCCAGAGAAGCTGAAAACAAACTGGACACAAAATATCCATATGGTAGGAATCAACACACAAACACAGAAAACCACACTAACAAACACACACACTTAGATTTGACTTTGACCTTTTGACTTTTAAATGTTCACCTAGAGAGGTGGAGGTTTGGACAAGAAGAATGAAGGTCAGCTGAGCAAGACAGGGGACATGGGTATGAACGGAAGGGAGAACAGTGGAATGGTGAGGTTACAAGGAGCAGAGGTGGAGAAGGTGGAGGAGTTTAGATACTGAGAATCAACTGAGCAGTGGAGACTGTGGAAGAGAGGAGAAGAATAGAGGACAGACAGGATGGAACAACTGGAGAGAAGAGTCAGGAGTGATCTGTGATAGAAGAGAGACAGAGCTGGAGGTGGAGGAGTTAAAGATGCAGTGAGGGAGGACATGAAGGTAGTTGGAGTCAGAATAGAAGATACAGAGAACAGGGGGAGATGGAGAACATTGATTCACTGTGGCAACCTTGAAAAAAGGGACAAGCCGAAAGGAGAAGAAGAAAAATAATATTCAGGTTTTAACCCTAACTAAAGAACTATCTCCATGTTTTAAATAAATGCTGTTTTTTTCTGTTGACATAAAAGAAGAACAAACTTAAAATAAAACCAATTAAACTGTGGGAATGTGTGTGTTTCATTCAAGTCTGTCACGCTGAACTCAACGCCATCATGAACAAGAATTGCGCCGATGTGAAGGGCTGCAGCATGTATGTGACGCTGTTTCCCTGCAATGAGTGTGCTAAACTCATCATCCAGGCTGGTATGTTCTTCATCAGACTCTTCTTGCTCTGACCCGCCTCTCTCTCTCTCTCTCTCTGTCTTTATAACTCATGTTTTGTTCTCCTTCTGACTCCTCTAACTCTCCCTCTGCCTCCCCCTCTACATAGGTTTAAAGGAGGTGATCTACCTGTCAGATAAATACCACGAAACTCTAGAGATGACAGCATCCAGGCGTCTGTTGAACAAGGCTAAAGTTAACTTCAGGTAACCACTGGGCCAATTGTATTTTTCTTTTTAAGCAAATCCCTGTTTATTTGTCTCTCTCACGCTTTGCATAGCAACTAAGTCTATTTTGTGTTTTTCTGTTTCTAAAGACAATATCAGCCAAAGACAACCGAGATTGTCATCGATTTCTCCACCGATGGCTCGGGAAGTGGTGCCACCAAGAGAAAGTGGACAAAAACACCAGATGCAGAATAAGATTTTATTTTGACATGACATGCTCTTAAATCTGAGGGTTGTGGCCCAGAAATAAATCACATCCCCATGCGGAAATAGGTGGTTATAATTAGTGAGTAGTGGTGAATTATACTTTAATTTAGTTTTAAAAACTCTTTTACCAGATTCATCTATTAAAAACTAAACCCTCAGACATTGTTTGTGTCAAATTATGTTAATAGATATAGTGTATGATATAAATAGAATATAAACCACGTATAGACATTCACACCCACATCCATATATATATAACTTCATTAATAAATTAAGTTAAACAAAGTTATATTTATAAATTCATATTAATATTTGACTTTAACTCATCACGTGACTGATTGACAGATGAGACAGATTGAAAGATGAGGTCAGGCAGGAGTCTCCATGGACCATGATGTTTGCGGTTGACATTGTGATCTGCAGTGAGAGTAGGCAACAACTAGAAGAGAACCTAGAGAGGTGGAGGTTTGCACTGGAGAGAAGAGGAATGAAGGTCAGTCGTAGCAAGACAGAGTACATGTGTGTGAATGAAAAGGAGAACAGTGGAGTGGTGAGGTTACAAGGAGAAGAGGTGGAGAAGGTGGAGGAGTTCAGATACTTAGGCTCAACTGTTCAGAGCAGTGGAGACTGTGGAAGAGAGGAGAAGAATAGAGAACAGGCAGGATGGAACAACTGGAACAGGACAGTTGTGAGACCAGCCATGATGTATGGACTAGAGACACTAGGAATAGGTAGAAGACAAGAGGGAGAGCTGGAGGTGGAGGAGTTAAAGATGCTGAGATTCTACTTTGGGGGTGACAAGGATGGACAGGATCAGGAACAGGGTAATCATGGGGACAACACAGACAGGAAGGTTTGGAGAAAAAGCTAGAGAAGCCAGATTAATATTGTTTGGACATGGTCAGAGGAGGGACAGTGGTTATATTGGGAGAAAAATGCTAGACACGGAGCTACCAGGTATGAGACGAGGAGGAAGGCCAAAGAGGAGATTTATGGATGCGGTGAGGGAGGACATGGAGGTGGTTGGAGTTAGAGTTGAGGATACAGAGGACAGGGGGAGATGGAAATTGTTGACTCGCTGTGGAAACCCCGGAAAAATGGGATAAACCGAAAGGAAAAGAAGAACTCAGCAGGTCCTTCCAGCAAAAGATCCTGACAGTGGGAAAGGAATGTTTGACTGTGATAAAACTTAAACTCCACTCCTTACAATAATCTTTTTCAACACACATTCAACACACATATCAGCACACACAACACACATGTGACAACCCTACTGACATTTTAGAATGGGAGTTAGGAGCCTTTTGAACAGCAGGGGCCAAAAAAGATAAAAATCAAGATTTGCAGTCATAGTCAGGTACAGTAAAAAAGTTCACTGGGAAAATGGACATGAAGCTTTTAAAATAACAAGATCGAATACAAAACATATCCACGAGGGGACATTTAATAAAATAATAAAGAATGTCAAAGTGGCAATTGTCTGACGTTAGGTTCGTACTGTCCTCTTGGCTTTTGCCGCTCTCCCTGCAGAGTTGTTTTTAATTTAGAATTAAAATTTATTTCCTGAGTTACTTGGATAAGAAACGTCAGGATGGAGCAGGAAAACAATGCTTCAAGCATGTGAGTGATGATAGACACAGGAATATTTGAAGATATTAAAAACATAAATTCTCCATCTTTACGGATAGAAGTGGACACAGACATTAGTTACTGTTTACTAACCTGTTTGACAAGTAGCTTCTGTTGGGTGGGGATGGTGCTATGATCAGAGCACCTGTGGCAACCTGGCAGCTGATGGATTCGAACCTGCAGCCTTGTGGACCCCCTTCTTCAATCACTACGCCACCACTGCAGCCTAGTTTATCAACTCATTCCAGCGAACTGTACGTATAAAGCACTGTTTAGATTCCACTTGTACAGGGAGAATTCCACTGTATCGCTAATATTAAGTGAAACCATGGAGGCAGCCATGTTGGTGGACTGTTGTCATCAATGAGCTACTCCATTGGTCAAACAAAATCACATGTCAGTCCTGCATAAAGAAGGTACAGTTTGTTTTCGCTCTTATTCATGAACTAAAAGTTAGTCCCAATTCAAGATGTGGGAGAAAAAAAACACTAAAAAGGATTCACCTGCAAAAAAATTAACATAACTCACAATTTATTATTTAATTCAGGAAAACAAAGTAAACAACAGACCCTCTGTGCCTCCTCTCCCCTCTGGTTTAAAGGAAGTGATGATCTGGGCATCTGAAAACCAAACTAAAGTTGATTCATGGTTACTACTGACTAAACTCTTTATACTCAGCTTCTAGACAACATAACATATGGGCTTATTTTATGACGTATTTTAAAATGTTTTTAAACGCACAATTAGGCAAAATTAAGGCAGACTGCATCTTGAGATGTTTAATTTTTTAAAAAAGTGGTCTACACCAGGGGTCACTAACTGGCGGACCGCGGTCCGTTTCCGGACCCAGGGGTAATCCTGTACGGACCCGGATCTATTATCTATTTATAAGGCAGATGCATTTAACGGGATAGTTTTAAGGTGCGCAGCTTTTTCAGTGTTTACGGCCAACGCAGTTGTAAACACAGGAAAAAGCTGCGCCGGTATCAGGAAATAAACTGACCCACGTGGTGCTTCTCAGCCAATCAACTCTCTGCATTCTCGGCAGTTAACAGCGGCAGGCAGAGTGAGAGGGAGAGAAACAGCCGCCACAGACGGAGACGTGGAGAGAGAGAGTCAAGGGAGACAAGGGAAGCGGGTTCAGAGAAACTGAAAGTGTTTAATTGTTAATTGGTTATAATTTGTATTGTTAAAGTGGTTGAGATTGTTCTGACAAGGTGTGTTAAAGAAAAATGATATAAGCTGTTGCTACACCTTATTTCTCTTAAGAGCTTTATTTGAAGATGTTAATACTACTACAACATATATATTATATAATATTATAGTATACATTACACTCTGGCGAGTTGGACATGATGTTCCGGACCTTTATTTGAATAATTTTTTTCTGACTGGACCTCTTAGCGTTTTAGTTGAATACTCCTGGTCTACACCCTGATACATACATACCAACATTATGTATGTGTATAGAAATATATACACATACATATACAGTTTATAAAAAATTAAAGGGGATCAGAAGAGATGATTCCCTTAGTTTCCTGAAGGGATCTACCTGTCTGTCTGTCTGCTCAAACAGGCTGGAAAGAGAGATAATGTTCTGTTAGACCCATAAATGTCCCGGGGGACAAGGAAATAACAATAAGAGACGACAGTCATAATTGTTTTTATTGTAGAAAGTGAAGATGAAGATTTTGGGATACACTTACCCCACCCTGCACACACACACACGCACACACGCACACATACAAACATAAACTACTTTGCTTCATCTAGTCTGGGTATTAATGTCCAGTAGAGGGTACTGTTGCACCGTAACCCTTTGATAGTTCTTGTCAAGTCAGTATTTACCCAGAATCAACTAGTCCGAATAGTAGCAGACACACAAGACAGAGAACTGAATCCTGACACAGACCCAGAAACTCCCGACCCTAGACCAGAAACAGGTAAGTGTCGTTTGACCGTTGCTGGAAAGTAGTTCCTGGTACTGTTACTTACAGCACAGACACAGTTTGTAAGATTGTCACTTGCTCCTGATACTTATTACACTACTTGTTCAATTGTCCTTTTGCAGATTAGTGTAGTTATATATCATGATACATGGTAATATTCAACGTTCCTGCAGTGTTGGACTAACTTGGTCCTGGAACTTCTTTCAGATCTGGACTTCTTTTTCACCTGGACTCATCCAAGACATGGTCCCTGGTCTCAGTTCTTACAGTTTATGATAAAACCAAAGTTTTTGAAACCAGTTCTTAGTCCAAGTGGTTCCTTAAAACACAACGATCGAAATCTCAGAATAAGTTCAACCTGATGCACATGAAACATGGATGTTTTCCTCTGGTTCTGGTCCGGGTGCCGATTTACGTTCTGGTTCTGGCCTACAAGGACCAGCAGTAAAATGTTATGTGATTTTTATGTAAACACTTTTTAAATGCCAACTTTATTTTAGCTATAAAAACAAACAAAAACAAGTCCAGTTTTTTTTAATTCATACAAACCTCAGTTCTTTTTTGTGCCTGTCTCCAAGAGAAAGTTCACAACAGTTCTGGAGCTGCGACCAAGGCTCCGCCCACAGCTACTGCTGTGGTCAATGCTAACGGCCAACCGCTAACAGTAAGTTATTTAAATGCTTGTTTTTTTTTGTTCCTGCGGTGGTGAAAACTCCATCCTGATACATCCAACTGTTTGACAGCTGGACTGATATACCCCGCCCCTCAGACTGAGGGGGAGGGGCCAAAGGACAGCCTGGAACCACAACCTGAAGGCAGGATGGTAGAGCGCCAAGACAGGAGGAGAAACAGAGAGGGCCAAAGACAAAGGCAGAGAAGGAAAGATGGAGCTGAAAAAAAATTAAACCAAAGTGAAGCAGTTAGGAAGCTAGACTGAAGGAAAGAACAGAAGGAGGTGAAGAGGGTCAGAAGATTGGTAACGAAGGAGGGATTGAGAAAAACCAATGCATTTAAGTTTTTCCTCTCTTTCTTCCTCTACTGTGGGATTTCTCAGTTTTTGCCTCCTTGTACAGAAACTCCAGATTCTGTACATTGTCTGTACTTCTCATCTTTTCCAAGACAATCAGACACTATATTTCTCCTTTTCAGAAAAGTCCATCCCGGTCCTTCCAAAGTCAGCAGACCTTTTTTGTCACAGGACGTTACCTGCGTCCAATCTCGCTCTGCCTTAGGAACTGGATGTTGTTAGCACTGTCGGCCAGCTCCGGGTACTGTTCCACTGACAGGATGTAGTATCCATCATAGCCAAGAACCTTCCCGCCGCTCAGCAGCTGCCTTTTCTCTCCCTCAGTCCACAGCCGCGCTCCTTCCTCGCCGTCTCTAACCCGCTGCTGCTCGCGGCTCCAGGCGCCCCACAGCGCCCTCTGCCGCGCCTGCTCCAAGATACGTGCCTTCTCCTCGTCAAGTGTGGTGCCATACCGCACGTGGAGCGCTAGCGCGCCATACTGCAGCTCCACGTCCGCAAAGCGACGCGTGCGTCCATTCATGACGGTGGTGGACTGGGACACGGTGACATTAACTCCATTTTCCAGTGACTTCCGTCCAGACGTGAGCCGCAGCGCACCAAGGTCGTTCTCCGGTGCACTGGTCTTGATGAAGTAGTGCATGTCCCGGCCGTCCACGGTGAAGTGCAGTTCCTCCAAGTAAAAGGCGTTGTTCAGCACGGATGCCACCTTGATGCAGTCCTCATTGGCCACGTTGAGGGCGTTGGTCAACACCCGGCCTTGCACCACCGCCAACATCACACCTTTGCCGATGAGAGACCGAACAGTAGCAAACCAGAGCCAGGGTTTCGCGTGATCGGAACGTCGGCAGTTGGCCCGGATCTCTGGCATCCTCTCAAAGGACAGGAAGGCGTGTGATTGACGGGTCACCTCTTGTTGGACACCTGAGATGGACTGAGGCAGAGACAGAGACATTCATAGCTATTCTTAATGTAACAATAAGCTTTTTCTGGACTAACATTTAGGATGGAGTTGCTGGTTCTAGAATTCAACGACAATGGTACCTTTGTTTTTTAAAACGTGTCAAGCAACTGCCAAAAATGTCTGAAATGTGTTGGGAACCCACCAAGTGCATATGAAACACACAAAAAAATAATACATGACAGTACAATATGTCAAAGCGTGAAGGGTAAAGCCTACAGGCAAGTCGTCCCACAGTTGACTCTTCTTCAACTCCAGTGACGGCTCAGTCATGTCAAACTTTGGAATGGGGAATCCTGGGATGGCATTGTGGAGATGAAAACCAAAAGTCACCAGCCAGATGTTCACATCTGCATTTTCAAAAGAAAGCAGGCAAAGAAGACATTGCGGAGGGTTAAGGACAAATGGTGAACTAATAGAGGACTGTAGCGATTAAATAGAAAAATCAAGTCAAAATAAAACGCAAACGCTATGTTAAAACTGTTTTAAAGGGGATTAGATTCAGTCATTTTCCTTTCAGACCAATAATTCACATTCTCAATATGTATTTTCAGATATATCTGGACTTTACTTTGAAAAACTTGCCTTATTAGTGCGGGTTTCACCAATATTTTGTTACTTGAAGTTGTTTTTCATTTTTAGCAACATTGTTTGGGATGTTGACAAACTTATGAGAACATTTGGAGATGTGGCAAATCACATAGTCATCATTTGGTAAATACACTCAGATTTCTCATTTGTGGCTAATCCTTAGCTCACCTGTGACATACTCCTTCACCTGGTGGATTTTACTGATGGGATTGTTTCCCCTGAACATGTAGAGATTGAAGGGCTGAGGGTCTTTGCCCACTCTGGCCCAGGTGCTGATGTCAGGAGTGGTCCACCTGGGACAACAACATGGACATGGTTAGAAAAAAAGTACACGGAAAAAAAAAATGGTGACCAGTTAGTCCGAGAATCCCACCTTCCAGCTGGAATGTCGTAGTCTCTGTGTCCAAAGTGCAGTAGTCTGGTCAGAGGGTCGTAGAGTC
This sequence comes from Paraplagusia blochii, assembly GCA_016785265.1. Lineage (NCBI taxonomy): Eukaryota > Metazoa > Chordata > Actinopteri > Pleuronectiformes > Cynoglossidae > Paraplagusia > Paraplagusia blochii. The sequence continues at coordinate 97,505 of JAFBJS010002296.1, read as the reverse complement.
CACCGTGGAAACCGATCACCAAAACAAAATCTGGATTTGAGTCAAAGTAGATCTCGCCGTATGCTGTATACTGGACCTGAAATAGACACACAACACACACACACACGTCATATATCTATGACAAATCTTAGCAGCAGTCGCAGTGAGGGTTCAAACTGGTGACCATCTCACGGTGAGGCATGCACAAACACCGACCTGTTTCAGCAGCAGTCCGTTGTTACTGAAAACAGCCAATGGAGTCCCTGTGTTGTCACACGCGATGTAAAACTCTTCTCCACTGCTGATCTCCATGGCAAACACATGGCCCTGAAGAATCCGAGTCAGAAAACTATCGTCATCATCATCAATCAAATCATCATCATCATCATTGTCAGTCAGATCATCATCATCATCTTCAGTCAGATCAACATCATCATCAATCAAATCATCATGATCAGCTACATCATCATCATCAGTCAGATCACCATAAACAGATGATCATCATCAGATCATCAACATTAGTCAGATTGTAATTATCAGCAAGATGATGATAGTGATCATCATCATCATCAGTTAAATCATCATTATCTGTCAGACCATTATCATCATTATCAGTCAAATCATCATCATCATCAACAGTCAGATCAACATCATCAACAATCAAATCATAATGATCAGCTAGATCATCATCATCATCAGTCAGATCATCATCATCATCACCAGCTGTTGTGATTACAGTGGTTTGGTTCTAAGCATGTTTTTTTTCATAGCTTAGCTGTCAATAATAACAAATATAGTGATGTGTATATATCATATATATGTGTATGTAATGTATGTGGGAACAATAGGTGATGAAGGACAATGCTTACAAACATGTAATGCTCTGCTCTACATTCTACACAATTTTGATAGGCAGCAGAGGTAGCAGTAACAGGAGCTCCACCTGTAGGTCATAGTAGAAGGACGTGATCTCGGAGCTGGAGTGGTTGTAGACGTGGGTTATCCTAGTTGGGTAGTTCAGGTCCGAGTAGAAAAACTGCAGGTGTTGACCAAGGCTGTTTCTGGAAGCCACCCGTCGGCCCAGGCCATCATATCGGTACTGGATGGTCCAGCCAGAAGCTTTACTGTAGACACGAACCAGAAGACCTGGACAACCGGGCAGAAGAAGTCAGACCAGTTATTTGGACTTTAAAGATGTTGTTGCCAGTTTTTCTGACCTCAAGTAGTTAACTCTTCCTTCACTTATGTTTGTAAAATGGTTCAGACAAGGTTAATAATGGAATTTTAGAGAAACCTTGAGATGTAGACTGATAATAAAGTAAAACATCTCTGTGATACTTCGTCCAGAAAACGGTAAAAGTAAACCAAAATGTATTTTCTTTTAGAATTGGAAGGTGTCAATACCTTTGGAGTTGTACTCAAAGATGTCTGCTCCTCTCTGTCTCAAAAAACCATCCTCGTCCAGGCGATACTGAACATCTCCCAGACGAGTGATGCGATCTCTCAGGTCATAGCGGAGTGGGGTCAGTCTGCCGCTGTTCCCTGGGTTCAGGAGGTGAAGGTTCCCATTGAGGTCGTAGTTGTACCTGTTGAGAAATGATGCATTCAAGAACTGGCTACACGCAAATTAAATTTTTGTTTTTATCTTTCCAGAAGGTCGGGCTCACCTCCACATCATCTTCTCATTGAGAGAAACTGTCTGCAGCTGCCCGTCCACGTCATACTCGTATCCGTACTTGGTGGTGTTAGCGAAGGGTCCAATCTTTATCTCCCGTTTGGTGACCCGGCCCACGTTGTCGTACTGAATGGTGATCCAGTACATCAGAGACCTGAAGATCTCATACTGGATCTCCTTGATCCGTCCGTGCTGGTCAAAGTGTTTGGTGTAGGTCATCACGGCCGTAGAGATTATCTGGACAATATGTAAAAAAACAAGTAAACAATGAAATGTAATAATGAAACAGCTAACCGCTATAGCGCAAAGCTACTTTATTGTCGTTTTCACACCGGCACTTAATTCGGTATTCGCTGCGAAGTGAATCCAGTTTCACTCCCCGTTTGCGTTCACATTACAAACTAACGCGCATTCGCTCCTCAACTAATGCACATTAACTAATCTACCTCTAGTCGGGGGTTTCGATACTGAATTAACTAATATGGGTGTAAAGCAATAAAAAGTATAACTGTTGTCGCTCCCCGCGTGTGTGTGAACATAACAACACCCGCATTAGTTTAACAAGCTCGTAAAATGCTACGGGGGCGGCTCATCTCCTTGTCAACCGCTAGATGTTGCTGCATTATTAGGAACAGGATTACAAAACACTTCCTCATATTTTCTTTCCTTATCGTCTTCATACGTTCTTCTCCTTCTCATCGCTTTCATACGTCGCCTTGATCTTTCTCTAACCTGCTCCATTTATTCCTCAAAATTGCACACGCGTTTGTTGACAGAATCCATGTTGAATAAAACCGCGTATTAACGAGATCTCGTTATATAACCACGTGATCAAATTGAAACTGGACCATGGTTAGACTAATGCGCATTCGCTCCCTTATTGTGTGTGAATGCAAAGCGGGTATCGAATGCGCAGCGAATACCAAATTAAACTGAATGTGAATGCAAAGTGAATCGAATTCAGATTATTTAATACGGGATCGAATCCCGAATTACCTACTTCAGTAATAAACTCTGAATTGAATGAGAAAACGGTATATGTTCACTGTGGGACAGCTATCTGATGTACAGGCAACTTTTCCGCCATTCTCTCCGACCCATCAGCAAGGACCAAATAAAGAGTGCTAATGCTTAACTCTTCACCTGATCCAGCTGATTCCAGGTCAACTGGCAGCCCCCACTGCCAGTCCCGTGTCTCACTCTGTCTGGGTTCGTGATTGAGTAGGTACAGTACTATTACTAGACTTGCCTAATGCCAGCACGGAGCAGCCGAGAGACGAAGACGAAATACCCTCAGACAGTCTCTGAATGGCTGCTACATTTTAAACCCAAAGGCTGCTCATCATACCTTCCCAGATGAAAGAACAGAGCTGCTGCTGCAGACAGAATGAATGAGAGCTTTCAGAGGAGAAGACTTCACTCTGTCTGATTCATTGGAGCACAGGGTCTGATAGAGCTCCAAGGCTTACATAAACATCACATTTCTCCTCAGCTATAATAATAAATAATAATCCATTGCTTTGTTTCCCTTTTTTCCTTCTCTTATCGATTGCTCTCCAGTCCTCGCACTCTTTCTCTCCCAGACTATCATATTTTTGGTGGCTGGAACAAATATCTATATTTTTGGTTTATTTTTATGAAAGCATTGCACTTATAGGTTGTTGGCCCCACTGTATAAACAAATAAGCTAAACTGTTTCTGTCTCACCTGGTTAATGTCGTAGTAAATGACTCCGAACTTCCCAAACTGCTCCACCTTTCCACTAATATCGTCAAACTGATACAGGTCGATGGGCAATGGTGTCTCGTTGATGACAGCCTGCATGCTGGTCACTCTGAAGCTGTTGTCGTAAGTGTAGTCGAAACGTGCGTTCACCATCCCATCCTCACTGAAGCGGAATATCTGCCGGTCCACCAGGGGGCCAATCTGCCTGTAGCGAATGGAGCAGATGAACCCTTCGCTCTGCAGATTGACAGTCTTCAGGACGCCGGCCGTCTCATCGTAGGTGAAACTGACGCGAGTGGAGTCGTACAGAATCTCAGCCAGTTTGTTCTGATGAAAAATTTCATTCAAGTAAAAAAAAAAGTCCCAAAGTAAAAGATTCATTTCAGATCAATTCTGATTATTTTGTTTTCAAGTTTGTTACCTGTCTGCGGTATTTGTACAGAATCTGTCGCCCGGTGCCCAGGTGTGCCACTCTGAGGAGCTGGAGAGACAGGGGAAATGCATCAAAAGTGAAACTAAAGCAAAAAAAAATAATCCTTTTTTTACTATAAAGAGTAAAACCACAATAATGACCTAAGCTGTAAAGTCTTTCATTGGATTTGGAATATTGTTATAAAAACAACTAATGTCACAGAATAAAAAAAATTCTGAATCACAAAGATGACAAAACCTGATTTAAGTTGTTTAGTTGTAAAGTGTATATTCAGCAATGACAAAACCAAGACATTAAGGTTACAAATGGAAAAACAGGTTTAACAGAAACCAAAGTGCTGTATATACATAGGCATAGGACCAAAGCAGACATGAACAATATAAAAAAAGACAGGGGAAATCTTGTCTTGATGTGACTAACCTGTCCATCTTCAGAGTAGTCCACAGTGACTGAGGCGTTGCTCTCCGGGGGAGTGTAGATGTTCCTGTAGTATCCCACAGACCTGATAGTCTGCATTGTGTGTCGGGCCACACTGGGCATGGTGACAGCCGAGAGCCGGTCAGCGGAGTCGTAGTCGAAGATGTACTGATGCTGGCTGTGGAGCAGCAGCACCATGGACTGTTGGAGAGACAGCATCGAGAGGTGAGACAGAGACAATCGAACTACGGTCAAAAACAAGGTCCACATGTGATGCATGACGTGCTAATGAGACATGAAGTTGAGCTTGTCCACCTTGTCTAGGTAGGTGTAGCTCCAGATCTTTCCATCAGCAAAGACTCGAGATGTGATTCTGCCCTGACTGTCGTACTCCCAACGTTCCGTGGTTGGACCCCTCTGAAGACCAGTCACCTGGCCAGTACTGCACACAAAAGTTGTTTAATTGTTGAAATACTATCAGAACCAGAACCAACAGCGGTGATTTTCTGCCTTTACCTGGAGTAGGTTAGGTTGACAGACAGTAACTTGCTACTGGGAACCCAAAGCGTGGGGTGACCCTGAGTGTCATAGATGATCTTCAACAGGAACTTCCTGTGGTCATCGTAGATCTTCTCTGTTCGCAGTGAGCGGTCATAGTCAACGGAGAGCAGGTTTCTGCCGTTCACCTAGGAGAACAATTCAATTCATAAAGCAGCATAATTAAGAATCCAAATATACTTAAAAAAGTGTCTAGATGGAAATATTTTAGACTTCTCTTACCCTGAGTTTCCGGCCGTAGACAATGACTTTTCCACGTGTCTGTTCCTTCCTGAACCTCCACTCCACAAGGTTCTGACCGTTCTCTCCGGGGAGTGTCATGTTTCTTCGAGCAATAGTTGGATTAGCTGCACCTAAAGGTGGAGACAAAAAGGAAAAAAACATATATATGACTCAACATATCTAGTAATGGAGTAACCAAAGTAAGAGCTAAAAAAAAAACTTTAGAAAAGTCTTTACCTGCTAGAATGTTCGGTTCAGTCTGATAGTGAGTGTCCATCCCATTAGCATAGATGAGTCTGAGTGAGTGATCGTTTCCAACTTGATAACTGTTCCTCAGCTGATCTGTTGTTGTTGACAGTCAGACAGACAGAGAGAGACAGTCAGACATATGGTCTATGTGCCTCTTGAGTTTAACAGTCTGTGTCTGTAGGTCTCACCTTGCACCAGAGTGTAGGAAGAGTCAATGGATGACAAGTTGGTGGTAATGGACACGTCCTCTTCCCTCCCTGATGTCTCCACGTCCACAGCTACAGCTCCTGAGGACATGTCACTGTGGAGATTGGTAACCACGCCTGTGGGGAAGGTCACGTTGGTCAGCCGACCTTCACTGTCATAGCTGTGGAGAGAGGATTGGTCATGGTGGTGAGATAGGGGTGTGGTCTAATGAATGATTGTCACAATCCATCCATCACTCTTCATTCATTCTATCTACAGATTTGTTCAGGCCATCCATCCATCCATCCATCCATCAAGTCTCACTCGTAGAATGTGGTCCAGCCGATCTGGATGCTCTTTGTTGCCAACAATCCACTGTTGCCGTGGTAACTGAAGAGAACCAGTTCCTTCCCTTGAGCTGTCAGAGTCTTAAGACCCCCATTTGTACCAATGGTCAGCCAGATCACCTGAACACACATACGCATAAAAACAGTATATAAACCACTAACTCACCAGACCTCATAGAGGAAATCTTTAGAGTTTACTAACATAGACACATCTAGATCAGTGTTGCCCAACTTTTTTTGCGCCACGGACCAGTTAAATGTCTCGTACTATTTTCATGGACCGGTCATTAAGTTGTGGCAGATAAATACCACTTAATGAAATTAAATTTCTGGTGTTCTGAAATATTTTCATACCTATAAAATCTTCCTACCCAAATTAACTGTGCATGGGCACAAGAAGGATTTCTCAAGTGCACACAGCCTATAACTTTCTGCTACCGGACCGTCATTTTGAGTTTATTTGTTGTCTTCACTGAGAAAATATTTCCTAATCAAATATAGTTGCATTATTGATGATGGAATC